>JASSUY010036702.1:4833-30426 GCA_032466535.1 Forpus xanthops
AGGACAAGGGGTAATGGGTTCAAACTTAAACAGGGGAAGTTTAGATTAGATCTGAGGAAGAAATTCTTTACTGTAAGGTTGGTGATGCACTGGAATGGGTTGCCCAGGGAAGTTGTGAATGCTCCATTACTGGCGGTGTTCAGGGTCAGGTTGGACAGAACCTGTGCTGGCATGGTTTAGTGTGAGGTGTCCCTGACCATGGCAGGGGGGGCTGAAATAGATGATCCTAAGGTCCTTTCCAACCCTAACTATTCTATGATTCAATTCTTGGAGAAGACAGGAAGAAGGTCAGCAAAATCTCCACCTTAAGATTTCTGGAGGGCTGACTTTGGCCTGCTTAGGATGTTGGTTGGCAGAATACCTTGGGAAAGAAGGACAAAGGGGTCCAGGAAGGCTGGACACCTTCTGAGAATTAAATCCTTAAGACACAGAAGCAGGTGGTCCCTATGTACCAAAAATTAAACCCATGGAGAAAAGACCAGCCTGGCTGAACAGGGAGATATTGCTTGAACTCCAGAAAAAACAGATAATGCATCACCTGTGGAAGAAGCGGCAGTCACTCCGTGAAAAGTACAAGCAAGTTGATATATTACATAGAACGTTAGAAAGGCAAAGGCACAGATTTAACTAAATCTGGCCACTGCCATAAAAAATAATAAAAAGTACTTTTTCAAATATATTAGCAATAAGAGAAGGGTCATGGATAACCTCCATCCTCTGCTGGATACTAGGGAAAAGCTAGTGACTGAGCATGAGAAGACTGAGGTACTTAATGATGCTTTTGCCTCAGTCTTTAATATTCACACCCACCATCCTCTGGGTACTCTGTTCCTTGAGTTGGACGGCAGAGACGGAGAGCTGATTGAAATCCCATAATTCAGGAAGAAATGGTTAGAGACCTCCTGCTCCACTTAGACAAGCACAAGGTCTATGGGTTACATCCAAGAGTGCTGAAGGAGGTGGCAGAGGAGCTCACTAAGCAACTCTTCATCATTTATCAGCAGTTCTGATCTAGAGGGCAGGTCCCAGGGGACTGGAGGTTGGCAAATGTGACACCTTTCTATAGAAAGGGAAGGAAGGAAGACCCTGGGAACTACAGGCCTGTCAGCCTAGCTCAGTGCTAAGGAACGTCATGGAGAAGATGATCCTCAGTGACATTATAAAGCATGTGTGGGCAAGCAGAGGGATCAGGATCAGTCAGCATGGGGTCACAAAGGACAGTTCCTCCTTCTATGGTAAGGTGACCAGCCTGGTTGATGAAGGAAAGGCTGTGGATATTGTGTATTTGGATTTAAGTAAAGCATTTGACACTGCTACCCACAGCGAACTCCCAGAGAAACTGGCTGCTCATGGCCTGGATAGGTGGATTCTTCGCTGGGTTGGAAACTGTCTGGATTGCCAAGCCTAAAGAGTGGTGGTAAATGGCATCACATCTAGTTGACAACCAGTCACCAGTGGTGTTCCTTGGGGCTTGGTGTTAGGGACAGTGCTGTTTAATGTGAAGATATTAAACTGATGATCTGGATGAGAGGACTGAGCTACCCTCAGTAAATTTGTGGACACCACCAGGTTGGCTGGGAGTGTTGATCTGCTGAAGGATAGGAAGGCTCTGCAGAGGGACCTGGACAGGATGAATCAATGGGCTACGGTCAGTGGTATGAGTTACCAACAAGGCTCAGTGCTAGGCTCTGCACTTGGGCCACAACAACTCCATGCAATGCAATGCTCCAGGCGTGGGGAAGAGTGGCTGGAAAGCTGCCAGTGGAAAAGAACATGGGAGTGCTGTTTGATGGTGAGCTGAACATGAACCAGCTTGTGTCCAGGCAGCCAAGAAGGACAACAGCGTTCCGGCTTACATTAGAAATAGTGTAGCCAGTAGGGCCGAAGTAGTGATCATCCCCCTGTACTCATCACTTTGTGAGGCAACACCTCAAATCCTGTGTTCAGTTTGGGGCCCCTCACTACAAGAGAGACATTGAGGTGCTGGAGTGTGTTCAGAGAAGGACAATGAAGCTGATGAAAGGTCTGGAGAATAAGTCTTATGAGAACAGCTGAGGTTGTTTAGTCTGGAGAAGAGAAGGCACAGAGGGGACCTTACTGTTCTCTACAACTACCTGAAAGGAGGTTGTGGTGAGGTGAGGGTTGCTCTCTCTTTCCAAGTAACAAGTAATAGGACAAGAGGTAATGGATTGAAGCTGCACCAGGGGAGGTTCAGATTGAATATTAGGAAAAATTCTTCAGAGAGAGAGTGATTACACATTGGAATAGGCTGCCCAGGGAAGTGATAGAACCACTGCCCCTGGAACTGTTCAAAAACCATGTAGATGAGGCCTTCAGAGATATGGTTTAGTGGTGGAGTTGGCAGTCCTGTAGTAATGGTTGGATTTGATGATTTTAAAGGTCTTTTCTAACCTAGTTGATTTTATAATTCTATAGCTGACATCTTCTTAATGTTCACAGAGAAACAGCAAGGTATCATACTGTTGATATTTCCCACAATTTGTAGATGAGAGTTTTAGCAGCTGCTGATGCATTTGGCAATACTGGGAGTTGACAGAGTGGCTAGGGTACTTCTTGTTATTACAAGAAGAGGGAGGAAGTGAGACTCGTCAAGTGATGGAAAGATAGCTCTAAAGATGAGCAACTTCCAGCATAATGTGAGCAGCTGATCTAAAATGATCACTATTCCCTGATTCCAGACCTGAACTTTGCACTACTAGAGCTGCAAAGTCCTAGAATTTGGAGAGATCCCTTTCCTGAATGATGTCATTACTTCTGTATTAGCATTACTATAAAAAATTATTTTTCATCAACCAGTGTGTACACAGCACACAGTGTTTCCTAAGCTTATAAAGTGTAACTAATAGTAAAGACATGTCCTATTCAGTCTCTTCTGTTAAAATGCTTCCTGATAGATGGGTAGAATTGAACTACTATAGGAAAACAGGCTGCAAAATCAGAGCTTGCTGATACTGAGGAAAAGCTTCCTGCTTTTAATACAGCAGTTGGTTTTATCTTTCATCACAAATCACATTTTTAGAATTTTTATTTTTGTGTTAGTGTTTGTGGATATGATGAAGAAATGTGTTTGCATTTACCGTTCTCTAAGTTCTCTTTCTCTGGCCTCAATGGTTTTTCAATCTTATAACATCTGCTTAGAGTTTGCATGATCACATACAGTCACACACACAGAGACATCCATAGAGTTTGCATGTTCCACTCTTCTGAGCAGGAGCTGTTAGGAACACTAACACACACTGTACCTCTTTCCTCATGTCATAATTGAACAAAACCAGGTAGAGAACATATATTTTGTATTATGAATTTCAACTTAAAAGTAAAGAGAGGGAGAAGGAATGTAAGATAAAAACAAGAATAAGGAACAAATTATTGAAGAACTCAAGTTCATAAATAAGAACCAGAGTTTCTAATTTTGTCAATAATTCTGCACATACTGCTATGAATTGCTGCTATGCTTTCTGACACAATCCTCTGGTCTCCAGAGATCACGACAGCAATGCCCCTGCCAAGCCTGACACCTGTTTTTCATTTGCAGACATTGATTCTCCATCTTATAAACAATGCATTTCACAAGAATAAACTGATATCATTCCTGGCAAAAAATTGATTAGACTGAAATCCCTACCTGTAAATTTATAGCCTTAATTTTCAGTAGGCTTCATCAGTTATCTTCAAGCAGATGAAGATGTAAAGGAGTCATTAACGTGTCAAGCAAAATGTTAGCTAGTCTCTCATGTATTTATTAAAGTTTAACAAAAACAGTGAATAAATAATTGCTTCTATGTAATTGGAGAGAAAAAACCCTGAAGCACCTGTTTAGTGTCAGACAACAGAAACTCAGAATTACAAGCCTGTTAACTGAGTAATAACATGGGCAGAAGCCTAGAAGGGAAGAGCATAACTCCTCTAGTTTCAGAGCAAGAAAGAAGTAAAAGCTCCCCTACCTCAACCCCTTCTAAGCCCCTCTACATTCAGCCTATTGCCAAAGCCAGTTCTCTCTGTCCTTGTGATATTATCAAAAACCAACTTTTAGTCCCAGGATTCCTGAAAGCCCCCATACCTGAATCATCCTGAATAAATGAAATTTTCTCTGTCCTCCACATTTCTTGAATTCCACCTGTGACAGCAGAATCACCTTTTGTTATTTGTCACTTTACCCTGGTATATGCTGTTTTCAGTTTGCCATGCATAGTTTTATTGTATTTGACCTCCTCACCACAGGGAGATATTTATTTTTCCTAAGAATTTCCACAGTCAAGATCCTCCTAAATCCCTCCCCATTAAGCTTTCACTAATTATTTTGTCTTAGTTCCTCACCTTTGGCCTTTGACTATCCTTTGTGTAAATCAGTGTTCTGTCTTTTCTGGGTCATTTTTGCCACCGTTTTCATGTTCTGCCCCCAACACTTTTTCCTTTTATTCTTTAGGGACATGATGCTAGTTACTGTAGAAAGACTTTGCGATGCTCTAAACAACCATCATGATTTCTTGAATCTGAAAACTTATGAGCATTGAAGACCAGAGTCACAATTAGCTTCTTCAAATGCAGAACGATTTGTCAAAGCAGCCTATGAATAAAAGCTCTTCTGAGCCTTAGACACATACAAGGACACCTTCCACCATGCAGCGCACCTCTAAGATGAACAAGACCTCTGGGAGATCAAGGGTGCTTTTGTTGTCTCACTACCATTAAAAAAAAAAACAGATTTTCTCCTTCATTTACAGATCATCACCACGTCACTGAAAAGCTGAAGAACAAATGCGGCATTTCCAGAGGGAATAAAAAGTAAACTGTATTTCTAGACATTTCACAGTTTACTTGATCCAAAAATGCATTTAAGTGACTAAACTAAGGACCAGAAGTTTGACTTTTCCACCATGCCAAACCTCTGCTTTTGTTAATTATAGGTGAACAAATAAATGCATGTGGATGTACACGCTACTTACGTGAACCCTGTCTGGAATTATAAGTGGAAATTTATGAAGACTGGTCAGGTTATTTTCATGAAACATACTCCAGAAGAATCTGGAGTGGCAATATGCCAATGTCAAGGGTTCCATTTGCATACAGGAATACATTTCTGTTAATATATGATTGGTAACCTGTTGATGGGAAGTCTGTGTATACTGTCTCCCTAAGGTAATAGACTCAAGTTGCACCAGGAGAAGCTAAGAATGGATACTAAGAAAAATTTCTTCATAGAATGATTGTCAAGCATTGGAACAGGCTACCCAGGAGTCACCACCCCTGGAGGTATTTAAAAGATGTGTAGATTAGGGACATGGTTTAGTGGTGGACTTGGCAGTGCTAGGTTAACTGCTGGATTTGATGATCTTAAAGGTTTTTTTCTAACCTAAATAATTCCATAATTCTATGATTCTGTGTAATTCCAGAAACATCTGTATCCTCCCTGTAATATGTAATTCCTCTGTCTTCTTGTTTAACACTTGAGAAGTTATTTTACTGACTCAAAAGTGTTGAAAATATCAATCTAAAATAAACTTCACAAACACTGTTTTCAGCTGCACTGATAATTCTACAGCTAGGAATGAAAATTCTATATAGTCATTGCACTTTTCATATTGTAAGTAGAAGAACCTACCTTTCACTCATTAACCATATACTTTGACTCACAAATGTGAAAGAGACAACGTAACTGTGAGAAAAAAACTAAATCTTTGGCTATTCATTTTGTCTAGCTCTGCAATATTCTTGAGATCTTTTATATGGACAGACTCAAAATTCTCTGGAAATAAACAGATAATAGCTAGACGAGATTTACATGCTGAAACAGCAAACAACATAAAACTCAGGAACTATGCAGGTTCCTAAGGAAACAAACATACATGCATTTTTCAAATTATATGCAAGTCATTCACACTGCTAATGCTGATATGCATTTCAGTGAAAGAAAAATGCACAGTTTTTGTTGCAACTGACAGTTGTGTCTAAAACCAGAGAGGCACTTTTCAACTTAAAACTTCAACCTAAAGCTCCTTCGATTTACAATACATAATACAAATTTTTCAACCTCCACAAACATTATGTTCTATTCTGTTGTGCTGGTTGGTTGGACTGATATTTTTTCTTTTGAATAACACAGAATCCATACACTTACACAGAAGGGTACATACATCTGGGGTCTTGCAGAAAAACTGCACTTGGACTTTGCATATGAAATAACACCCAAGAATCCACACAGTAATACAGATACCTAAGCAACAAGGTCCAAATCCTCTATAAACTTTTCTATACAGAGAACGGAAGGCTTTTTCATTTCTTTCTTTTATAACCTATGAAATTCTCATAGGCCTGTAAGCCTTGAAGAGACTTTGTCTTCTTTGGAGCAAAATAATGATTGTTAATGACTTCTACAAGTTATTGGTTGAATACTGATTTTGTCCAACAAAAATTTCAGAAATTCAAGTGGAAAATGCTCTTTACTTTCAAAACTTACATACCAGAAGCCAATGACAAGACAGCCAAATCATTAAGTACGGATGTCTGGTCACAAAGACAGAATCAGCAGAGTGCAGCAAAACTATATAATTGATTCAGAAACTATGGTAAAAAAAGAATACCAAAGAGAACGCTGGTTTGCTATTGAACAAAAAGAAGAAATATTCAGTATGGACACTAAGGTAACTGAAGTACATAAAGTCTTTTTTTTTTTGTATTAGTCTGCACTAAAAGAAGTTATCTATGACTTACTGATTATCAAAAACACAAATTCAAGGGATTATGATCTTAGCCTGCAGTGGAGAAGAAAGAGGTATGCTGAAGGGCATTTAAATAACTTAGATCTCAAAAAGGCAAAAGTAA
Organism: Forpus xanthops; assembly: GCA_032466535.1. Classification (NCBI taxonomy): domain Eukaryota; kingdom Metazoa; phylum Chordata; class Aves; order Psittaciformes; family Psittacidae; genus Forpus; species Forpus xanthops. The sequence continues at coordinate 11,677 of JASSUY010036702.1, forward strand.
TGCTGTTCAGGTGGGTCTTTTAAGGCTATCTGTAAGACTAAAGGAAGATATATGAAGAATTATAAGTCTATAGAACAACTAATCAGGCTACAAGCATCCCTGCCAAACTAGTAGAAGACAACACAGGTTGGCTAAGAAAACATCATATAGAAAATTACAGTATTTTCTTTCTGCAACAAAGCAACAGGCCCCGAGTTTGTAAACTGTAGAAGACAGTCTTGTAGACAGTATGAAGTTTGCACTGTTAGAGTCAAAGAATATTGTTCAACAGTTTAAAGTCTAATTTATTGCTCTTAGTACTACACCTTGGGGGATGACAGTGCAGTTGATACTGTTCACTGTATTCACTGAAGATCTGAAGAAATGGATAGAATGTATCCCCAAGCTTAGAGATGACAACATCAGAGGCGCACTTGCTACGTGGGGAAGGCATGACTATGTATCAGAGATCTCAACAAGTTGAACCTGGAAGAATTGCTCAACCTCATTAAGTTCAACAAAGAAAAGTGAGAAATCTTGCAGTGAGGATGGAACAATCCCATGTGTCAGGACCAGCTGGGAAATAACAGGTTAGACAGCAGGTCTTTAAACCTAGAGACCCTGCTGGATGACAAGTCAAACATGAGACAGGAAATATGCCCTTACTAAGTATGTACGAGACTGCATTAGCAGTAGATGAAGGAAAATGACTAGTTCTCTGTATAGGGCACTAGTGAGGCTGTATGTATGTGCAAATGTTTAGGTTGCTTAGTACATGAGACTGGACAACAAACTGGAATGGCTCAGATGGTGAATAAAGGGGCTGGAATGCATCAAATAATGAGGAGAAGCTGGGAGAACTGGGCATGTGGGCACGCTCAGTCAAAGAGACATTTCTAATTACTGCTGTATTCCTGCACATGAAGGGGAATTGCAGATAAGAATATGTCAGGCTCTCGGATGTGGAAAACAAAAGGATGAGAGCTAACTCTCATCTTGGAAACTTCAACTCACTATGAAGAAAAAATAGTCATTCACAGTGGTCAAGCACTGCATCAGGCTGTCCAGAGAGGCTGTGGAACCTCAGTATTTGGAAATACTCAAAACATGACTGCTCTGAACAAACTAAGCCAGCCTTTTAAAAATTGCTTGTAGATGGAGATTGGACTGGCTGCCCTCCCAAGACAAAACCCTGTCATGATTCTTTGATTTTATGATTTAGTACTATCACATGTGAAAAAAAGCAACACTGCTGGGACTGCCGAGGACTCAACCAAAATGTTCAGGAAGGAAATTACCTTTTCTCTGCATCTACAGCTGAAAAATAACAGGTTTGTATTGCTGCAAAGAAGATTGAGCTTCAAGATTAGGAAAACTTTTAACTGCACGAACTGCTGGTATTGGTAGGATGACGAAATTACAAGATCTGATTCTTTTGAGAAAGTTGGACAAAAAAGATGTCACAAACAAGAAAATAAAAAAAAAAAAAAGAAATACGGCTGACATGCTACTTGGCATATTTCAGAACAGGAAGAATCTTTTCACTGAAAAGCAAACCATGGTGATACACAGAAATGGAAAATAATACTAAACTATTTAGGCTTTTACTAAGAAATATTCAAACACTAGTACTCAGTTATTAATGTGGTTTGCTTTGGGCAAGCCCCCAGAAAACTCAATTCAACATCATTTCCTTGCAAACAGATTCTTAGTAAAAAACATGAGAAATCCAAAACCAAAGCCAGAGATATCTGCTTTCTTTCTAAGCTGAAGTTTGCCATTAATTGTTCCCTCCCATGCTTACCTTTTGAACTGTGGTGCTATGCGTGGACTAAGAATGAAGTTTCCAAAAATCTAGACAAAGGAAAATGTAGCTTGTTCACTGGCAACAGCTGACATCAGCATTAGAAAGAAAATATTACGGATTCCTTCGAGACTGAAGTATGTGAGAATAAACAGAGCTCTAGGCTGACAGGTGGAATGCAGCACTCTCCAGTATATTTTGTGATTGTAGCTTCAGAAATCTATCTATAGTTCTGTATTACACAAATTAAGTTTTAATTTTAGCTTAAAAAAAAACAACTGACCAACCAAAAAAATAGCCACAAAAAATGCGAACCATTTTGCATTTGAAGTTTTGAAACCAAATCACAGTGATTACAATAGCCTGTGTAAGCCTGTATATTACACGCTCTTCTTTAATCTGCCAGCAATTTAAAAATAGCTTCAGGAGACTTAAAATCCAACCCTTATGTCAATAAATCCCCAAACCTGCCTATTCATCAACATCATTAACTCCTTGCCCTTGCTGACTGGTTATTCTCCCTCCTTTCAGAGGTGAGGTTGGTGAAAATTCTGACGTAAAAATTTGGGATACAATTGTTCCAGGGTCTTGTGTGTGAGCAGAATACACAGAGATGCATAAATTTGAGTGATCATTTATGAATTAGCACTCCTCTCTGTTAAAAGTAGTTAGTTCATCTAGATATTAAATTGCAACCTAGATACCTCAAGTTGGTATTTTCTTCATCTTTTAAAGAAGCTTAAATGTAATGATGTCATGCCAATAAAAGATTCATTTCTTATGGTAAGTAGGCCAAAGTAGCAGATGTCTAGTTTAGCCTAAGGGAAAAGATGTTTAATGGAGTGTGACAAATAAGAATATTGAAAACAAGCACCATTTTTTCAATACTACACACTTTTAAGATGTTGCTTTACTCTATTAACTTGCATTAATTAATTAATTAATTAACTTTATCCAACTTGCATTAGAATGACAATAATAGCTTCCCATTCAAGACTGGATATTAAAAACCATCACAACAACCTTTAATATACTTAACAGTTAGCTCTCCATTTTATTAAAGTCTTTACCCCCTACTTCTCTCTTGAATGGCCATCTACCAGAAGTGAAGGAAGGAATCAACTGTATTATTCCTTTCAAGCCCTCTGCACATGTACACTGCCAAATCCAGTCAACACACCTGACTGGTTAAAAAAGCAACACCAGTTTCCCAGAGAGGATAATGGACTAATGTATAAAGAGAGATTTAAAAATAACAAAATAAATACAATCAAAAAGGCAACCCAAATGATAGAAACCCTTTGGGGGTGGGAGTAAATAATCTATTGAAAGAGAACAGATTCTTTAGATACTATATGAATATAGTTCTCAACAGCAGCCTACTAACAATAATATGATCCTTTAAATGTATTAAAATTAATAACTTGTTATATCATTAAATGATCAACAAAGCAGACAATACTCTCTCAGTAGTGCCTAATCTAACACCAATAATATTAATCACTTATAATACCATTGGGCCTAGATTATATAGTTACTCAGTATTCCATTGACCTAAGAGACAAATACATACAAAATTAAATGACAGCACCTGTCTCTGTTGACAATCTCAGTAAAATGGAAGACAAAATTAGAGACTACAGAACAGATTCAGATGCAAGGATTGCAGAGAACAAGTGAAACATCAGATAATATTAGATACATACACATCATGTACTTTATGCCAGGAAGGAAAAATTTCTACAGTATGTATTTTAAAACTGTGAAGAAATATATCTTTATATATCTCTGACAAATCTCTTTGACACCTGTATCTTATCTGGAACTCATTTCTTTTCACATAATGAAAAAAGGATGCTACATATTTATATATGGAGAGATTCTCATCATCTTGTTCTTCTTTCTGGATAGTGCATTAAAAATACTTAGTATTATACAGAATGACATTAATTTTTTTTTTTTTTTGCCTCAGATACCCTTGTTTTTGGAATAAAAAGTCCTCAGTGTGGCAGTCTAGAGTCTTTAATTCACTTAGAATAAAAAATTCTCTACAGTACTTATGCATATGCTGTGATCTCAGAGCAACATAAGGGTATGGACTCAATGGGCCTGGAACAACCCTCAGCACTAAAACCTGTCCTCCAGTTTGCAGGCTCCAGTGTGCAGGCTACATTCCAACCTTTCCCTTTTCACAAGGTATAACATTTAACAAACCTCCTATTTTTCACCAAAAGACACGGACACAGAAACAAAATTGACTGCATGTTTTTATATTTAACAAAAATTCATATTCTGAACTCCAAAAGTCTCTTTGGAGAGCAAGGTGAAAAATGCCAGATCTTAATGTAGGATGCTTCAAAATAAGATTTTAAAAGTGTGTTTACTCTTTTTATATTGCTAGGATCGAAATACGGAAAATAGCAGCAGGACATGTGAATAACCATACTTTACTTTGTCTAGTACGTGTTGCCAATGTTGTGTAAGGCATTCGTTCAAAGCAGTGATGGGGTCAGTGCAGAAAGAACTGTATACATTGTACTTGTTACTACATACACATTTTATGCCCTCTCATACTGTGATTTAGTTTGTACTGGATGCTCTAAAATAACGTGTAATTGTAGATTTATTGAAATGAGACAATTTCAGCAGTTCAGTGAGCTTATCAGAATGAGTTTTGCAAAAGAAACTTTACAACATTCTTAGAAATGATATGTGAAGGACAGAGATGAGCAAAGCCCTTTTCTTCAAGGCTCTGGCTGGCTACCAGAGCATGCAAGTGGATATCTGTAATTGACAATTTTTCTCTAGATTCATAGCAATAGACTACTGAGTTGCCACATAAATGATAAACACTCACAGGGAATGGTGCGTATTTTCCACAGTAGAAGGTTTTTTTGATAAGATCTGCAGACTTGCCTGACTGTCGACTCATGTTCTTCATACATAAAGAGTTCCTCACTCAGAACATACAAGCAAGGAATAAATTCCCTTCTGTCAAGCTCTCGCCTTCATTATTGCCTGCTTTGGTATCAGTTTTTCACATTTCGCTTAGCAGTAAATAACTGAGGCATAACACACCCATATGAGGCAATTATCCTCACAGTTCTAATTGCCATGTAATACTTCTGCACTTTAGAGTAATAGAATACAAATGTTTGCCTTCTACAGGAGCAGTATGAGGATGAAGATGCTACAGCACTAATCTATCAAGATTTCACCCACGCAAGTAAATAACAAAATCTGAAAATACAAATGAATCATGACTCAATAAAGTGTGTTTGGGCACAGTTTAGGTGCCCAAACATAGCTGCCTACTCCTGAAGTGTTCCAGCATATTTCATCTGTACAAGGATTTCAGGAAAGACAGACAATGTGAGAGATCGTCTGCCCTTCTGGATTGCCAGAAAGACCAGGAGAGACACTATAAGAAATCTCCAAAGAGACTCACTAGTTACGTGCGTTTAGGGACCTGAACTGAACCTTAAACAGAGTAAACACGATTAGTTAGTAGTTTTTAAATACTTTTACCATGCTCAGGACACAGACTATCAGAATCATTCATGAAAAGAAGAAAAAGAAATCAGAAAAATGCTAAATTATGCGTTTGACTGCCCAGATGGCTATTTCTATTATAAACTAATCTATTTTCTTCTTTAGTATTATGTGTACAATGGGAACAAAATATAAAAATAGGCAATTATACCAACTGCACACACCAATCTAACACATTGCCATTTGAGTAACATTAGCTTTACTTAAGCAAATATACCACAGGTCTAGCTTGACTAAGTGGACTGAAATGAATAAGAGAAAATAAAGCAAGAGAACAAGGGAAGCAACTCAAAGAAACAAGAGAATCCAGGTTTCTTCCTAGGTTTATTATTTCCTTCCATATCCACTGCTGCTTTATTTCTTTCTTCTGTTCCCTATGAAGTCATAAAGGCAAATAAAACTAACTCCACAATTCCAATACACTCACTACAAAATTCCTGTAAGTGCTAGTTTTGTTTCGGCCATGTACAACGTTATGTATCCGGGGCTAGAAAAAAATCAAGGTGTGAAATGAATGGAGGCACACACTAACAAAAGTTAGCTTTATATTTTGAAAAAAAGGCAGCAAATTAAGATGAGGGAAAGACTTAGAAATAAATTACTCAGTACTTTCGCAGTCTTCTGTGCAGTTCTACAGTGATATCACTATTAAGCTTTGTAAGCAAATAATAATTTTTATTCCAATCACAAAATACAATTCCACACTGCTGGAGGAAATGCATTAGGGAACATACATATTGACCTTTGCAGGATATTTATGTTCTTGACTGCTTGAAAAGTAGTGCTAGAATGAATTATCAACACATGCCTTGCTGCCCTAGCTGGTTTTTTTTTTTCCATCATCCCTTTAGGTATTCCCAACAACATTTAAAAAGAACCAGCTGCCTTTTAATTTTGCTTTTGGATGCTGATGTTAATATGATATGAGGCCACAAGACAAAAATCTACTCTCAGCTTTCCATGCTAGAACTTAGAAATGCTGTTGTAGTTGAATGTGTGGGATTTGTAGATGTTCCCCTTTCAGCCCCATGTGTCCAGGTAACAGAAGCCAAGCCAAGCTCTACAAGCTCAGCCTGAGAACACCATCTGCTTTCAAAGCCACATACCTTTACGCAGGTATAACTGATGTCTACATTCAAGTTTTTCAAGCTTTTGCGCAACACAGGGCCATGGGCAGGTGCATTAGCAGTTTTGTACAGTGGAACAAACAGAGGTGTTCCTTGTTTGTCTAATGGTTAACACCCATTTCCAAAGAAAGGAGTGAAGCTATTAGAGGAACCAGAAGCTATTTCTGTTACTATGACTGCATGGAAAATACAACCATCCACTTTGGAAAAGTAAGTCATATGCTTTCCTAAACACTTCCTAAAAGCATAGTTAGAAACGTATTTGTTTCTTAACACATTCACAGTGCAAAATGAAGAGGATTTGCCTTTTTACAGATCTGTTCTAAAAACAATATATACAGACAAAAAGCGGTTTCTTTTTTTCCTCAAAAAAAATTATTTTAAGCTTAACAATGACACATTTCACCACCTTTTTTCCTCACCCATTAATTTTCCCACAGTGTGTCAGCAGCTGTTTATTGATTTTTCTTGACATCTATTTTGCATTGTACAGGACTTCACTGACAAGCTCCTACTGTACACATCTGATAGTCTGCAATTTCCAGGCTATGTAGGAGGACGAGCTGATATTGGTAGTTAACATGGCAGCAATATTAGCACCTTGCTAAGATGGTGAAGACCTTTTATGTAATGTTCCTTTGCTAATTTACCACATACTCAAATTGTAACTATTCACGTACATTTTATAGTTCATCTCCATACCAAAATACTTGCTGATCCTCCGAGGGGGCCTGGCAGGGCATATGCCATCTAAAAATTTTGCAGTCTGCATAACCAGGCATGGATGGTAGATAATTTTTCAGAAATATTCCGGAACAGTACTGAAGATCTGTGTCTTTTCTGAACATTACAAAGATATTTGACAGCATTAAAAATTAGAATGATTTTCTTGCAAAATTTGCATCAGACTTGAGTTAGTATTATAGAAGTTCATCCACATAAGGATTTTAGTTTGTTAATATGCCCCAGAGTCACAGCATGCTCCTATTTGTTCAGAAGCTTATAGCTCTGTGGCACTATCTGACTTTGCCCTTCAACATAACTACTGTAGTTTGTGTATGCAGGACATAATTATTACAGGAATCAGGCTTGTTTTAATTTTGCACCTTTCTTGTTTTGTTAACCAAGTACCTCCAGATGGAGGTAAATCTGACTGCATGACAGAAGTACTGAACAAACATTCAGTTAAACAGTACATGCTTGGTTCTATAGTACATCACCAAGTTTGGCAATCCAAAAGCTTCGGCTCAGACCTTTACAGCATAAGCTATAATCCCAATACATCATATTTCCTGCTACCACTTACAGCCTATTGCTTAGGAGGAGAGAGGTTTGCCAAAGCTTTATTTTAACTAAAGAAGCCATTTTTGAGAATGGAAAATGTGTGAATATGGCTTTTCCTCAGGATAACAAGCTTTTAAAAATTTAAAGATCCCTAGGGACTTGCTCTTTCTTTGCAAAGAACTAAATTCAAACTGACAACTGGGATTACACAACTCACATGAAACCAAATAAAACCATAGATTTTGTAAATCATGCCTCAAAAAACAGTCTAAGGCCAGAATTCCAATTAAACTAGTACAGTCTTACAGACATAAGATATAGCGCCAGTCAAATCTGTATGGCTGTGAGCAACGAAATGGAAGATACAATCAATTATCTATTGTTTGGATAGTGGTAACATGAGATAACCAAGACAGAACAAAAACTCTTAGGTGATACAAAACATTTTGTATAAATTAGGCCACTACTAAGTTGAAATAGAAGTGTGCAATATGGGTCTAAGGCAGAAAAGAGACTGTGGAGAAGCCTCAGGAAGCAACGTCAATTCAGCCTGAGGGCTCCAATGCACAGCCTTCCACAAACACAGCCATGCGGCTTCCAGACTCCAGCTAAGCTCACTGGCAGCCAGCTCAGGACTCTGCATTGGTGGCCCAGCCTACTGTGAAGCTGGATAATTTACCAACAGATAACCACAGGCAGACTGTGGCTCAGTTTTCTGGCAATGTACTTGGTGAGGCAAATCATTATAACTGGATTGCTGTTGTTAGAAAAATACTAGCTTCAAAATAAGCAACCAAGCCAGTAAACGTAGAATAAACATTTAGTATTGTGGGTTTCATGTGGAATTTCTTCCTAGTCTACATGTCACATATATCATATATTTCCTTCAATGTATATAACTACTCATTTTATGTGATATAGCTACAATATGCAGCTAAAAGCGTAATATTAGGTAATAATATAGATGAAATATTATAGCAGATACTATATTTTATATAATATAGCTACCACTTTTATAACCTATATAATTACTGCTAAAGGATAACACCACCTTTAGAAACTTGTTTACTTCCTCAGCTTTTGCAGTGAGTTACTGGCTAATGAGATATATAGAATCATAGAATCACAGAATAGCTAGGGTTGGAAAGGACCTTAAGATCATCTAGTTCCAACCCCCCTGCTCTGGGCAGGGACACCTCCCACTAAACCATGACACCCAAGGCTATGTCCAACCCAGCCTTGAACACTGCCATACGGACTTTGGTTTTGAAGTGCTGTCCTGGGTTCAGCAGTAGCAATCATTTCTCTCCTTCTTAGCAGCTGGTGCAGTTCTGTGTTTTTGACTTTTGGCCTGGGAACAGCACTGATAACACTGATGTTTTTAGCTACTGATCAAATGTTTAGTCAGACCAAGGACTTTCTGAGCCTCATGTTCTGCCAGGGAGGAGGGGAAGCCAGGAGGAAGCAGAGACAGGATACCTGATCCAAACTGACCAAAGAGGTATTCCATACCACCACATGTCATGTCCAGGATGTAAAAACTGGGGGCAGTTATCCAGAAGGGTTAGATCACTGCTGGGTCGGGCTGGGTACTGGTGAGTGGTTTTATTCTCTTCCCTTGTTATTTCCCTTATCATTATTATTACTGGTGGTAGCAGTAGTGATTTTTATTGTATCTTAGTTACTGGACCGCTCTCATCTCAACCCATGGGAGTTACATTCTTTCGATTCTCCTCCCCATCCCTCCGGGAGGAGGGTGAGGAAGGTGGGGGGGAGTGAGTGAGCAAGCTACATGGCTGACTGGACTTAAACCAGAACAAGGGTAAAGAGTTAAAAAACAAAAAAAAAATAAAAAAATTAAAAAAAAAAAAGAAAGAAAGATAAGGAAGTCACCACATACCATTTTGTTTACCTGAATTTCTAAAATTGTATTGTATCTGTAAAGTGTACAAACTCAAGAGAGTCCTCCTGGCATAGAAGAATCTGAACTCTTCTAGCACAGGCTTGATTTTTATTGAAAAACTAGAATAGAATACTGCATCCCTAATGAGAAAACTTCAACTGTAAATGATTTGTCTAGAAAGAATAAATTAACATGATAAGATATTGGTGCATCACAAGCTTAAACAAAGCTTTACCAGGGTTCATTATTCAGGAAGTATTTTAGAAAGAGTTATGCAAGTTTGTAGGGTGACTGAATTTTCAAGTCTAATGTCTAAGGGAATTGTGCAAGTAGGGAGTATTTTCAGGATCTGTTCCTTCTACTACAGAAACATAACTCAGCTGGTAAACTTTATGAAGCACAAACACAGTAAAAGTGCATTTTCCAAATTCCCACCTGTTTTTCACTGGTATTTTCTCTTTTTCCTTGACTAAATTTTTTAAATGGCTTGTTTTCTTTGTTTGGTTTTTGTTTGTGGTTTTTTTTTTTGTTGTTGTTAAAGTAATTCATAGTTATCTGATATTCCTTACTGATACCTAGAAACAAGACATATATACATAATATTTAATCTCTGAAAACATCTCTTTCTATTGGTGCTAAAATAAAACTAGCTTAAGACTAAATAAATAAATCACATCAACAGTAATGACATTTCCTTTTTTTTTTTTTTTTTTTGTACAATGTAACATCTGCTTTAGTATGGAACAAACTGCAGGAAGAATAATCACAAAACTTCACAATGTGAGTGTATCTGGTTGCTCCTTGTTAATCAAGCTGTACCATATGGAACATCTTTTTTGTGTGCTGAACAGTGAGTATCAATTATGACCAGCAATTATGGCACACGCTGTTTATCTGAAGTTGAGAAAACCTCTACCACATTCAGGACAGGTAGCTTTTATGTTGGGTTATTTTAGGTACAATAAATTTAGTATTACAGATGCTTTATGGTAACTAGAGCAAATATGGCCTAACTTTTGTATCAATATTACTGCAGATCTCTGACCTTATCACAGGGTCTTGAAACAGAGGCCATCAGATGAAACCCCTGGGCCCTCACTTCACATTCCCCATTAATGGGTGTGAGGCATCAGCTGACCTGTCTGAGCTCTGAGAACCTCCAGAGGTTCTACTATGAGAGTGCAATACTGCACTGTGACATAGCGGTTCCAAAGAACACACTGTATTTTCTAAACCAGGCAAACAGAACTTTCAGCCCAGCTCCCAGCCTCCAAGCATTCCTCTCCTAGGAACACTTATACAGACCTAATTTGGGTTAACAGAAATCTTATCTATCCTCTCTACTCCTGGAATAATGTAATTCAATTTTCTCTGTTTCCCATTATTCTTTAGTCAGCACATGCCTTTAAACCATGTAGTTCTGAACTGAGCATTCAGAGATGGCCAAATGAAAAAGCCTAAGAAGCCTTCTGCTGTACTAAGAAGCTACAGGTGTGGAGATGGATCAGTATTGCTTCCTTTTTATGCAAAATGTAGCCCATGTCTAAACCATTTGCTAGAAAACACACACGAAGCATGGGAGTAAAAGCCTTGTGGATTTACAAAATCCGTAATTCCCAAAGTGTCACTATCCAATTTAGTCAAGATGACAGAGTTTACACTGGTGGTTTTCAGCTGAGATTTCTGTGGCTCCATCAATTACTTCTTTATAATCCCCGGCAGGTAACTGAACAGACCTCTGGTCAATAGGCTTATATGTATTATACAGAGTGCTGTAAGCAGTAATGGCACAGCTGTATGGCTGTTAAAATTTGTATGGAGGTCTGGAAATGAAAGATGGGGGGAAAAAAATAGAAATCCCCAACTGTGCTTTACCAAACAAATTAATGACTCATTAAACTTTTTGCCTTTTCACATTGAACATTCTAAAGCTATGTGATATACCAACACCATGAAAGTATAAATTAAGAGCTTTAATCTCCACCTTGTCTCAAAGACTGATTTTTAAATTAAAGAATACATGAAGTTACTAGCCATTGCTGGGGGAAATATCAATTAAACTAGTGAAATTACCACTCTGGCAGCGATGTTATACATACATACAAGAGATGATTGTCACCACTATCTGCACCCAAGAAAGGCAGTTTTGATATATACTAAACATCAGGGCCTGAGACTTCTCACATTCACAGTGATGCTGATTATGTTGGTAACAGCAAAGATTCTGTGGAAAAGGCAAGGCCCCTAGACCTGGACTTTCTGTCTACAGTCTAGCAGAGGCAGTTCAGTACTAACCCTGTATAGTCATAAAAAAGGAAATCCTAACGGTTAAAAGGAAATCACTGACTGGTAAGAGAATCAAGCACAATAAAATAAAAGCATGAAAAATAGATGAGAAAGATCCACAACCACAATAAGATTGATTCTACAGAAGTTATTACAGTTAAAGTCACATGGTGTAATTACTTTGTTTATCATTAATGCTATATGGTTTGGAACCACACTTAACTACAGGTATCATTACAGCTAAGGAACTGAGTTTTTTATGAGGAGACAAACATTTGCAGCTCTGCAAACCACAGACTAGCCACCAGGGAAAACATGCTAACATCTGAATTTAATAATATGTTCCTTACATCTCAACAAATGGATTTCAGAAAAGTCTAGTATCTATGCAGTAGTATCAGTCCAAGATGTGGAAAATATTCTTGTAGTTATAATATACTTGGATGAAATGTTTCCGATATTTATGTAGTTTGAACTTCCATTTTCATATGCCAAGCTTAAAGTGAGTTTATAAAGAAAATGAAAATACTTTTTCTATCTACTTTTCTACACCCATATCTTTATTTGCCACATGTAAAAGAAAGTGAAATATTATGACTTGCAGATTGTTAAAAGGATCATTACATATCTCATCTATTTTTTTTCCTTTTGCTATTAACACATTTCCAAGCAATACCTATATTCTGTATTACTATCTTGACAGCAGATCTTTACACATCACCATTTATGATATAATCCATGACATTTAAAAGTTGCAAGTGCTGCTCCTACCTGATGGTGATCCTGCTACTTATTATAGCAAAATCTGGTTCTGTAAAATGTGTCTGAATTAATTTGCTAACTTTTCCAAGAAAGGATAAGATACCAACTTCTGTATTTTCAAAAGATCTTTCAATCCATGACGTAAGATAAATTTAGCTATATATTTGCATCGTAATAGGATTTATACAGGCTGCAAATCTCTTTTCATCACCTTTTAAAATGCCGATTTCATGATCGTTTCCTAGAAGACTAGGCACCAAAAATAGCTTTTCCTGAATATCTGAGTTCTGTCAAAATTTGACTTTCAAAAGCAAAGCAGTAAGACTGAAAGAAACTGGAGTGTGAAAAAGGAAAAGACCTCCAAGCAAGTATCTTGTCTTTTGTCTATCTGATGAAAAAAACTATAGCTAACTCTACTTGGACATTTAGTTAGCTGCACGATAGTTTACAATTCTACGTTTCTAGAGAAACCATGGAACTGGCAAAAAAATATAGTAAAGCATATGTGCTGGGGCTGGAATCCAACCCTTTGGGAAGCCAATACTCCTCCTTATGTTTTTCTGCAAAAATACTAGTTGAAACTAGTCCAAGAACTATTTCCAAAAAGACTTCTCATTACTAGGGACTCTCCTCGCCAGTTTAACACTCTCATATTCCAAGACACTGAGGCAGTGCTGCCTTCTGGCTAACATTCAAATTTCTATGCTTATTCCTTTTTTCAATGTGCTCTGAATTCCAGAATGATGCTATCTGCCAGTGGACCCCCCCTGTACAGAGGATCACACAGGTCAACTAGATTATTATGAAGCTACTCCTTTGCATCCAGGAATGGTTCCATGCTGAAGTTAGCACTGTTTGAGCAGGTGCAATAACTCTGTGGGGAAAAAAATCGTTAACGCTGAATAACTCAAAAAATCTCTGGAAATCTGTGCAGAAATACAGCTTTCATTTTTCTAAATCTAATTTCTGAAAGAACAGCTCTGTCTCTTTTGGTATTTATCTGAATCCCTGGAGGAGTCAGTGCTCTACTGAAGATGAGATTGCTTTAGTCTAGATTTACTGCAAATCAATGTGTGCTGAGTTCACAATTCACTCTGGTTATAGTCTAAATGACTTTGCTTTTGGATGATAGTTTGATGAAAGTGTCATCCAACTAAAAAAAAAGAGTTTACCACCACAAGTTTCAAAAACTCTTTACAAATTCTTGGGATCATAGAGAAGCCAAACGGCACATATGTATCAATGACAGACGTCCTTTCAATGGTGAAACTATAGGTTAAAAAAAAATACCCTCACTGATTTCAAAAAAACAGTAAGGAAACTGTCAAGAGTTTCTTGGATCAAATTCAACTCTTAAGTATCTATTTTACAAGGAAGATGAACCAGATGGTGTAGGACATTCACATTTGATTTCTTTGACAGTATTCCCTTTGGGGTTCTTCTGATCTGTTTCATAGGCCAATGCTGTTTGAAGCACCTGAGGAGGGCCTATGCCAAATGTAATTCCCCCATAGGACAGAAAAGAGCTGCCTCTTCTTTATTTGTTGGCATTTCCTTTGGAGACCAGCAGACCTTGGCTGACAAAGGACAATGGATCACAAGTGAAAAAAGTCACCTAGCCAAAGTTTCAGAGAAGTTTCTAGCCCCAGAAGTGGAGCCCAGGAGAAACGGATATGCCCACAGTACAATCTATAAAACCCAAGCTCAACTGCCAGGTGTCTAAGCCTGGGATCATTTTTATGGTCAGTGTCATGGCCAAACCTCTTCCATCCTGGGACAATTCAGACTGCTGACAAAATTGCAAGAAGTTTCTAACTTTACAAAGAAAGCAATATAATGCATTATTTTAAAGAATGCCTTAGTCACTTGTATTTTTAAAGAATTCTTTCAAACATTTCTAGTTTTGAAAATTTTGAAATCCCATAGATATTACCCAAGATTTTTTTGTTAAACTATTTCCTATGCAAAGGGAAGAAAAAGAAATAAAGATACCCACCCTTATATCATCATCTTTGAGTTGCTTTATTTCTAGCATTTCCATTTTATGGTGGACAGGATAGTAAGAGTAAAGCAAACATACAACCTGCATTTTACAACAAGATATATTTTAATATTATCACTCTTACCATACCAAATATAGTGAAATGTAAAAGGGTAAAATTTACTACACAGGTGGGCATATTTACTTTGGTGAGACTTAAGTGTAATGGCATCCTAAATACCATGCTATAGAGGGAGGGGTAGTCTAAACCAGAAGAAAAATATGGGAAACATTTACATGGGGACCTGTTACAGACCGTCTGATCAAGCGGACTCAGTGGATGAAGCACTCTATAGACAAATAGGAACAGCCTCACGCTTGCAGGTCCTTGTTCTCATGAGGGACTTCAACCACCCTGATACCTGTTGGAGGGACGGTACAGCCTGGCACAAGCAACCCAGGAAGTTTCTCGATTGTGTGGAAGACAACTTCCTTCTGCAAGTAATAAAGGAGCCAACAAGGAGAGGTGCCATCCTTGACCTCGCCCTCACCAACAGGGAAGGGATGGTAGGAAATGTGATGATTCAGGGCAGCCTTGGTTGCAGCGATCATGAGATGGTTGAATTTGAGACCCTCAGAACACTGAGAAGAGTGTGCAGCAAGCTCACTGCCCTGGGCTTCAAGAGAGCACACTCTGGCCTCTTCAGGAACCTGCTCAGTAAGGTTCCTTGTGATATAGCCCTATAGGACAGGGGGCCCAAGACTGTTGGTTGATATTCAAGGATAACCTGCTGCAAGCAAGCTCAGGAGTGTTGCATCTTAACTAGAAGGAAGTGCTGTAGGAGGGCCAGGAGACCTTCGTGGATAGATAAGGAGCTGCTGAGGAAAATTTGAAGGAAAAAAGAGGCTTATAAAAGGTGGAAGCAAGGACAGGCAGCCTGGGAAGAATACAAGGATGTTGTGCGGGAAGATAGGGACCAGGTTAGGAAAGCTAAGGCCCACTTAGAATTAAACTTGGCTAGGGGTGTTAAGGATAACAGAAAGGGATTCTATAGGTACATTGTAAATAAAAGAGAGACTAGGGACAACGTGGGCCCTCTTCAGAAGCTATCAAGAGAACTGGTTACCCTGGATTTGGAGAAGGATGAGGTTCTTAATGATTTCTTTGCCTCAGTCTTCACTGGCAAATATTCTGACCATACCACCCAAGTCTTTGAAGGCAGATGCAGGGACAGTGAGAATGAAGACCCTGGGCCCACCATAGGAGAGGATCTGGTTCGAGACCAGTTGATGACATCTACCTGGACTTGTGCAAAGCATTTGACACTGTCTCACGTGCCATCCTTGTCTCTAAGTTGGAGAGACATCAATTTGATAGATGGACCACTCAGTTCATAATGAACTGTCTGGATGGTCACACACAAAGAACTGTACTCAATGGCTCAATGTCCAGCTGGAGATCGGTTACGAGTGGTGTCCCTCAGGGATCGGTGTTGAGACGGGTCTTGTTCAACATCTTTGTCAGTTACATGGACAGTGGGATTGAGTGCACCCTCAGCAAGTTTTCTGATGACACCAAGCTGTGTGGTTGGGTTGATATGTTGGAGGGAAGGAATGCCATCCAGAGGGACCTTGACATGCTTGTGAGGTGAGCTGATGCCAACCTGATGAAGTTTAACCATGACAAGGGCAAGGTCGTCCACCTGGGTTGGAGCAATCCCAGGCACTGGTACAGGCTGGGTAGAGAGGAGATTCAGAGCAGCCTGCGAAGAAGGACTTGGGGGTGTTGGTTGATGAGAGAATGAGCATGATCAGGCAGTGTGCTCCTGCAGCCCAGAAAACCATCTGCATCCTGGGCTGCATCAAAAGGAGCGTGACCAGCGGAATGAGGGAGGTGATCCTGCCCTTCTACTCTGCTCTCATGAGACCTCACTTGGAGTGTTATGTGCAGTTCTGGTGTCCTCTACATAAAAATGACATGGAAGTGCTGGAACAAGTCCAGAGGAGGACCATGAGGATGATCAGGGGACTGGAGCACCTTCTGTATGAAGATAGGATGAGAAAGTTGGGGCTGTTCAGCCTGGAGAAGAGAAGGCTGCGTGGAGACCTCATAGCAGCCTTCCAGTATCTGAAGGGGGCTTATAGGGATGCAGGGGATGGAGCCTTCATTTGGGACTATAGTGATAGGACAAGGGGTAATGGGTTCAAACTTAAACAGAGGAAGTTGAGATTGGATCTGAGGAAGAAGTTCTTTACTGTTTGGGTGGTGAGGCACTGGAATGGGTTGTCCAAGGAAGATGTGAATGCTCCATCCCTGGCCATCCTCAAGGCCAGACTGGACATAGCCTTGGGTGACATGGTTTAGTGTGAGGTGTCTCTGCCCCTGGCAGGGAGGTTGCAACTAGATGATCTTAAGGTCCTTTCCAACCCTAACTATTGTATGATTCTATGACTCTGTAGTATATAATTAAAAATACACACATTAGCCTGTGCTTGTTAATCTTCGTCTTTGTTGTCTGTACTTTTTTGCATTCTCCTGCTTGCACCACTTTGGATCTTCTCATATAATCAAACCAGAAATACCTGAACTATTCTTACTCATATTTAAAATGTGTCAAATCTTTGGATGGACACTGTAGTGTGTTTACACTGGTACATGAAAAAATTAAGGGGCACTACCACTAATTCTCAGCATGCCAAACTGTTGTTATTTTTAATAAATACACATTCAAGAACTGTATCCCAGTCATTTCTTCAGTTAATAAAACACCACCCTGTAGGTTCATTTCTTTAATGATCCAAAACACAACTTCAAGCCATGATATTTGTTATTCATCTACAACTACACTTCCTGTCAGTCTTGTGGCATAAATGTAACAAGACTGAGTTGGGAAAACATTAGCAATATTTCAACTGCCTGGCTCACTAAATCACGAATAACACAGCTAATGCACAAGGTCATTCTCTAACAAAATCTATTTGCTGTGCCTCAGAATAAAATGAAAATATTTATTATCAAGGATACCACTAGTAACAGGAGTCTCAATAAAGCTTTCAGGTGAGAATGAATGGAGATGATAACTTGCCCATCATTTCTCACAATAACTTCTCATAATTCTTCCTTTATTACTTTGATACCTTTAAAATAATTTATTTAAAAATCAGCAAAAAAGTGGAAGGATGCATGAGGCCTGTTTATAGTTCAGAAATACAGGCCCAATATTTTTTAAAGAATAAAAACTTTAATCATATAATAAGAAAGCATTATGTTTATCCTTAGGTGGGTGAAGTGCAAAGTAAGGATGATAAATGCTTATTTAGAGAAATAACTGGATCCTAAATGCATCTACAGAAATTGCATGTGCACATATGTGTGCAGGTCTGCATATTTGTTGGGAAGAAGGAGAAGGATTTGACAGGAAAGATCTAAGTGCGTGAAGAAAGGCTAGTTTGCAGATCCTGGGGATATGCAAAATGTCATGGTTATTACTACATCATCTACAAATTTTTCTCATGGCCAGGATCATTGTGGGAAAAGCACTGTGCAAACATACAACTAAAAGGTGATTAATATGCAAAAGAGCTTGTATCTACCTGTTGTGGTTTAAGCCCCTCACACATTTCACTCACTCACTCCCACCTCTTTCTTCCCCCCAGCTCCAAGAGATGGATGGAGAGGAGAATCAAAAGAATGCAACTCCACAGGCTGAGATAAGAACAGTTTAGTAACTAAGGTATAACACAAAAAAACCACTGCTGCTACCACTAATAATAATAATGACAAGGGAAATACAAGGAAAGAGAATACAACTGCTCACCACCCAATACCAAGACTGATCCAGCTGCAAACCCCCCACCCTTCTGGGTCTCTGCCTCTCATCTTTTACATCCTGGGCATGGCGTACTGTGGTATGGAATACCTCTGGCTAGTCTGGGTCGGGTATCCTGTCTCCGCTTCCTCCCAGCTTTCCCTCCTCCCTGGCAGAGCATGAGACTCAGAAAGTCCTTGGTCAGTTTGGGTCAGGTGCCCTCTCTCTCCTTCCGCCCGGCTTCTTCCCGGCTCCCCTCCTCC
>JASSUY010036703.1:0-12916 GCA_032466535.1 Forpus xanthops
CAGCCTAAACACTCCAAGCCATAACTATAAACACTGGTGTTATCAGCACTGTTCCCAAGCCGAAAAAATCCAAAACAGTGCTGCACCAGTTACTACTTAAAGGAGAAAAACGACTGCTGCTGCTGAACCCATGACACTATCACAGTCCCACATCAGGTTACCAACTGCTGAAGGTACCTAGCTGTATTATGATTTCTACTGCGACCTAATACACAGTGTGGAAAATGTCCTTTACTTGTAAATTACTTTTCCTACATGGCCTTAGTGGAGAAAATCATTTAAGCTCAGGTACTATAAGTCTTTTTTCCACTGAAGTAACCTGTTCAGGGGCTACTCACACACTGCAGCTGGTACACTTAAAAAACCCATAAATTAAGATATAGGTAAAAAGTACTGGCTGGAAGGATATGTGTACGAGTGTGTTTGGTGTCCACTATCAGACCCGAGAGACTATAACAGGATCATTAATCAGAGTAAAAGAAAGAAACCCAAACAAGCCAAATTTGCAGGACAAATTCAGTCACTCTACCCAGGTCCAAAGAATGGACTTTGCTGGTTGCTCTTACCTGAGGTCTTGGTGTCAGCTTGTGGCTGCTGAGCACTAATTGGTGCTGGCTGCAGCCCCTGTGTACCAATTGGTGCAGCAGGGTGAAGTCCTTGTGTCCCGATTGGTGCTGGCTGAATGCCCTGGGCACTAATTGGTGCTGGCTGGATTCCCTGTGCACTGATGGGTGCTGGCTGGATCCCCTGGATGTGCCGGGCATGAGATGCATCTACAGTCATCAACTGCATGGGGTTGAGGTGCACGGTGGAGGCCACGCCGACGCCAGTCTGAGCTGTGATGGCTGAGTTGGGTGCCTGGGCTGAAACTGGGAACACAGACACCTCATCACACCTATCCGGGGTGCCTCTGCTCCCCCCCAGCACCTCTCACTTAAACACTTCCTTTCAAACACTACTTTGCTTAGACAAACTGATTTGCCAGCCTAAATCTGAGTGGAGAGGCCAGATTGTCTGCCGGAAGAATTAAATATTACATTTTATTTCTATTCCATTTTCTATTTCAAATTGCAACATGAGGAAAAAGATCAAGTTCGACTCTACTTTTTAGACTCAACTGCATTTCTGTACCCAAATTCGTTTCATAAGCCTGGGCACCATTTTTGCTCACTATCTTATTTTACAATGCTTCTAAGCACCAACACTTGGCATTTTCTCTGCTTAAAAAGATATATATGTTTATTGAAAAGGGAAGCCTAAGCCCATGTCTTGTCAAAAGGTGGTCTTTTCACAGAGGTCATCATTACATCAGTTAAAGAGTTTCACACCTTTGGCCGTACAAAAGCAAGCAGGGAATGCAGAGACTCAAGTCTGAGCACTTCAATGCAGGGCTTGCTTCCTTACCCCCTTTCCCCAACGACACAGCCATAATAACTTTTCCTCAGTGCAAGTGGACAAACTGTTCTGAAGTTGAGTACAAACTTCTCTGGCTCAGAACAGGGCCTACGCTCATAGGCTGGATCCCACAGTTCAACTGCACACAAAACCTTTCTGTGGCAGAACAAGGTTCCAAATGAAGCAGCTGTTCTACGGAGTTCAGTTCATTTATCTGAATTTACTATGATTCCATCTTTCCAGATCCACTACACGACACACTGTGCTTCTCCCAGGCAGCACTTCACAATACTGTTAGACTACCTGCAGATCCTGGAATTCCAGATTTTCAGCCTTTACAGAGCCATTTCTGCAGCCATACACAGAATCCAAGTGTGAACCTGCCAACAATGGCCATGCCTGCTGACAACGGAGAGCCCTCTCATCGCAGAGCAAGCTGGTTGTCATTGTCACAGGATTTCCACCAAGTTCTTGTGCTGACAAGACACTCTAATAGCAACTGCCAAACCCCAGAAATCCATCACCAGGTCCCTGAAAATGGTTTCTGGATAAAGCATGGCAAGTTTATTCTCTTAGTAGAAGACCTTATGCAAAGCCCTCTTGTTGCAGAACTTCCTACCCAACAAAATCCTTTTGGGATTCTACACAAAACACAATCAGCATTTGGAAAGCCAATATTCTTCCTGAAAACTCTGCATTAACTGTCTTTCATAAAGTCTCCTCTGCACTTTTATCTAAGGCCTTACCTGGCTGTGCACAGCCCAGGTGCATGTACTTCCTGATATCCTGAATTCTCCGCTTTGAGTTACTGCCATAATTAGTGCCTTCAGCAGATGTTTCAAGTCAGTTTAGCAAGGGAAAGGTCTCTGTCAATGAGCTCCAGCTGAAGACCCTACATCTGCTGTTTTAAGATCAGGATTAGCCTACCATCACCCCAACATGCCATCAAAACTGGAACTCCTGACAGTCTGTAGCCATGTTCTATCTGGGGCCCTGTAACAGCTCCTCAAATACAGCTACCAACACCTTCTCCTTTAAAAAGTTCCAGCTAAAGAACAGGAAGGTACAATAAGCCATGTCTTGCATTGAGAGACATTAAACTGCCCTGAAACCCACCTCAAAGCTGACATTATAGTCAAGACTAGCAACTTTTCACTGGAATTTCAGTGACAGAAAGAATAGGCCCCAGTAATATATCAGTTCTCTGTGCATATGTCATGGTTTAAACATGGCTGTAACTAAGAACCACGCAGTCTCTCTCTCACTTCCCCCTCTTTCCTCTCCCCATCTCCCGGAAGGATGGGGAGGAGAACAGAAAGAATGTAAGTCCCATGGGTTGAGATGAGAACAGTCCAGTAACTGAGGTATAACACAAACCACTGCTGCTACCGCCAATAATAATAATGACAAGGGAAATACAAGGAAAGAGAATGCAACCGCTCACCACCCACCAACCAATACCCAGCCTGACCCAACAGTGATCTAATCCTTTCAGGTAACTGTCCCCAGTTACTGCTCAGCAATGTTTGGTCTGACCAAGGACTTTCTGAGCCTCATACTCTGCCAGGAAGGAGGGGAAGCCGGGAGGAAACAGAGACAGTACACCTGACCCAAACTGACCAAAGAGGTATTCCATATCACAGCACATCATGCCCACTATATAAACTAGGGGCAGTTACCTGGAAGGGTTAGATCACTGCTGGGTCAGCATTCTCCTACAGAAACTGGCTGTCATGGCTTGGACAGGTATACTCTTTCCTGGGTAAAAACTGGCTAGATGGCTGGGTCTAAAGAGTGCTGTTGAATGGAGGTAACTACAGTTGGTGGCCAGTCACACGTAGTGCTCTCCAGGGCCTGGCACTGGGGCCAGCGCTGTTTATTATCTTTACCAGTGATATGGACAAGGGGGATTGAGTGCACCCTCAGTATATTTGCAGATGACCCCAAGTTAGGCAGTTTTGATGTGCTGGAAGGCAGGAAGGCTCTGCAAAGGGATCTGGACAAGCTGGATCGACCCAACAAAGACAATGTTTGAGGTTCAACAAAGCTAAATGCCAGGTCCTGCACTTGAGCTACAACCCCATGGAACACTCCATGCTTGGGGAATTGTGGCTGGAAAGCTGCCTGGTGGAGAAGGACATGCTTGCTGATGGCCGCTGACTATGAGCCAGCCTGTCCCCAGGCAAACAAGAAGGCCAAAAGCATCCTGCCCTGTATCAGCACCAGTGTGGCAGCAGGACCAGGGCAGTGATTGTCACCCTGAACTGAGCACTGGAGAGGCCGCACCTCAAAACCTGTGTTCAGTTCTGGGCCCCTCACTACAAGAGAGACAGTGAGGTGCTGGAGCAGGGCCAGGGAAGGGCAACGGAGCTGGTGATGAGGAATGGCTGAGGGACATGGGGGGGATTAGTCTGGAGAACAGAAGGCTCAGGGGGGACCTTATCACTCTCTACAACTGCCTAAAAAGAGGTTGTTGTGAGGTGGGGTCGGTCTCTGCTCCCAAGTTACAAGCATTAGGACAAAGAAAATAGCCTCAAGCTGTGCCAGGGGAGGTTTAAACTGGATGAAAGGAAATATTTCTTCACCAGAAGGGCTGTCAAGCACTGGAACAGGCTGCCCATGGAAGTGGTAGATTCACCATCCCCTGAAGGATTTAACAGACATCCAAGAGTCTACAATCTTAAAGGACTTTTCCAACCTAAATGATTCCATGATTCTTTCCTTTCCCATTCTGCACCTCCAAGTCCTTCTGAATTCCCTCTGTACTGCTCATGGGTAAAATACCGACAGCAGACATATATTCCATGAAGATTAAAATCATGCAGATTCCCACAGTTTGGATCATGGGAAGTATCACATTATAGGGAAGAGTCCTAAACTCCTCAGTAAGGTAAAAGTGCTCCAAAATGTGTCACAGAATGCCTTATGTTTGGGTTGGCTATGTGGGCTCACATTACACATCACTTTTTCACTGCAAATCACTGCAACGGTTGCAACCCAAACCCATGCTTTTGAACAGAACACTAATGCAAACGTGTGCATGCAGCTTATGTTTTCTATTTTTGGTTCCGATTTCCCCTTCAAACCATACACTCATGTGGGAAGAGATTAAAAGGGGCTTGACAGAACACCAGGGAACGAAGATGCATCAAAGAGCTGATTTGGAGGAGTTGAACCATTCTGATTTGTAAAATAGAGAACTTCTACTCAGAGATGCGAACCCTTGGATACCAAATGTGAAACCCTTGAGAAGACTGTTGGTAGCTGTATTTAGTAGGCCTCTGAAGTAGTTCAGTACCCCCTGCCCATGAGTTTTTCCCTCAGGCAACACGTTGTCAAAGACTTTTAGTGACAAATCAAGCATAAAAACCTCTTGGCTTCTCCCATCGCTAACGCTCATAGAGAAGCTAACAACTGAACACAGCATCAAAGTCAGCCTGCCCCAAAGCTGGACTTACCCGGATACTGGCGGATGGTGGACACTGAGCTGGTGATAGGGGTATAGGTGTGCGCAGTCAAAGGGTAGGCAGAGGGTGGGTATGTTGGTAAGAAATACTGGAACTGGACAGGCACCGACTGCCTACAGGCATCAAAGAGAGCAAGTATCACACACATTATCTCAGCAGTTCATCTTCAACCTCTTAAATCCCTAAGTTGGGTAATCTCATCTGTCCTAAGACATCAAGCACCTCACCTATCACAGTTAATTCAAAATTACTAAATCCCCCCCAAAATTACTATATCCCCAGGATTCTAAAACACATTATTTCCAGCATATCAGAATCTAGCAAAGCAGCAAGGCACTCTCATTCCTAGAGCTGTTATTTCCCCACCTGTTATCATTTCTGGTTTCCATTGCTACTGGGTTTGGAGATGCCCGGTGACTGGAGAGGGGTATGAGATTACTCCTCTCTGCTGTGTAGTCAGACTGGATCCGGGGAGAAGTATGCGTGATTTGCTGAGGAACCACTTTAGCTGCATAAAGACAAAGATGTAATCAATTGAGAGTCACAGCAAAAGCTGGTAAACATGGCAAAGGTGACATTAATTCTGGCAAACCCCAAATACTACTCCTTCCCCTTCAACCCACTCTCCCAATACACTACTGATATGCTATCCGCAGCAATGACAGCTTTCTTCAATAGGCAGAAAGAACAAGGGAGATAAAGCTTTTTACATCAGTTTATACCAGAATAGATGGGTAATATAAAGGCAGCTATAAAGCATACTTGCTAACAGAGTAAGTTACTACAGTGGACAAATTATTTCTGTAAAATTCGATTTAGTTTTAGAATCAGCCCAATGCTTTCTGCTGTCAAGAACTTACTTATCCAAGTTTTCAAAGCAGAACTTGACAGAGATCAAGGGAAACGAGATGAAGGCAGACAAGCATACACAGAGGTCAAGAAAAGAAAGACCACATCTACAAAAGCTTTCCAGAAAGCACTGACATATGGAGATATAACCTCACTTCTTGCAGATTTATGGTAGGGAAAGATACGATGAGATTTCAAAAGAACAAGAAGGAGGTCATCAAGGAAACAGAGGTGAACTGAAGGAAACTTAGGCAGCTCTGCAGGAAACAGCTCAGGAAGATTCCACACTCAGGCAAATAAAGCTCCCACCTTTAGAGCTTAGTGTTCTACCTCCAACTGAGCACACTAATCAAACTGCTACAACGAACACCTCCAGAAGCTCAGGAAAGAACTTACCAACTATTAAAGCCATATTCTATCACCAAGCAGTTAAAACTTATCCAGTATATACAATTCAGGTTCTGAAATGCCAAAAGGCCTAAGACTGTCCAAAAGTTCAATTCAGTAAGTCAATGACCCATTTTATTACTTACTCCTCCTAGAACATCTATTTCTTCCTGGTACTAAACAAAGTTACACCTCAGCAGAACCTGCTAATTGGTTTCTCCCAGTTTGAACTGCTTTTCTTCCCCTCCTTAATCTGCCAATATGCACAGACACTGCTCATGTAAGCAGAAAAGTAAAGGCATCAGTTACACACTCTTCTTAAAACTGAAATCACTCACCAACTGGGATGTTTGAGGTCGTGACAGCTGTAGCATGGGAAGAATGGGAGGGCATTGTCATGGTAACAATAGTACTTGTAGGCGCTTGGGTGTGAGACACAGAACCTAAAGAGAAAGAAAAAAACACCCCATATAAGATGTTTCCATGGAGCCCTGTCACACCATTACCTCCGTAAACAAATAAAGAGGATAAACCCGAGGCAGACACCCTCCTCCTTCAAGAATCCAGTAGTTTCCCTCCTGAAGTCCGTTCCTGCACTTCCAAATGAAGCCTTTACCATAAATAATTCCTCCAAAGTAATTTGGTTCCTTCCTCAAGGAGGAAAATACTACAACAGCAACACAATCACACCCTGTAACTTTCCCAATAGCATTATGAATACTCACCAGCTGTGGTTGCTGAAGCAATGGTATTTGTTGCCAAAATAGGCGCCACTGTTGCTGCTGCCACAGGAGTACCAGTACTGAAAATTGTTTTCTATGAAATGAGAAGAAAACCTTCCAGTTAAATGACTAGTACATTTAAAACCACATCCTTAGTATGGGATCGTGTCGCACTGACCGTGAACATGAATTTCTAACCTAACTCTTTCCCCAGATTTAATCTTAGCCCTCAAGATACAAACAAAATTGCTACCTAGAATAAGAAAGACTTTTTCCTTCGTGTTGCAGTTTACCTGAGCCATGGTATGGAGCTGTGGCTTCTGTGTTCCTATAGCTGGGTGAGATGGTAGAGTGATCCGAGTGGCTGTGTCCCGTGGCTGCGCAGGCCGCTGGATGCTAATAGCTGCAGAAGGTGGGTGCTGCTGGATAGACAGCGTGGGTCGACTGGAAAGGAAGAAAAATCATCATGAACATAACCATGGGGATGGTAAATAGGGAAGAGAAAAGGCAGGGACCCACATCAGGCCTTGGACTCCTCCCCTGAGAAAGCAGCACTGCTATCAAGTACCCGGTAAAGCAGGGTAAGACATTGGAACTGCACTGCTCTGTTGTCAACTGCTTTATGCACCCAACCAGGAACGACAACTTAGCACTAACTCCTACCAGTTCGTAAGAGGCTTTCTGCCAGGGATGCTTTTCAATTGTCATGTGTCACCTCTCACTGTGTCTTCATAAGAAACCAAACATAGATGGGCCAAATTAGCCTCAAGTTCCTGCAATAGACGCTCCGCATTCCAGGAAGCAGGATCTCTAAATGGATTCATTAAGGTCTTTCCATCTCAAAACACAAAGCAACAGTTCAAGCTTATAGTAATTTTTATGTGTAGAACTGAAAGCATTTGCACTAAGCAAGCATTACTGGGTTTGTATTGTAGCATCCCACATCTACAGGGTTATGGTTGACACTTCTGTTTCCCCTTCCTGCAACCTCTGTCAAGATGGAGCACTACAGCTTTCAAAGCATCTTTACCTGAGGGTAGACTCTGTAGCATGTGCTGCTGTCGTGGTTATAACAGGGGACTGAGCTCTCGTGGCTGAGACAGTTGCCACCACAGCAGGGGGAATAGTGCTTGATGTTGTCACAGGAGGACGAGACTACAAAAACAAGTCAGAGACACACACATTCAGAAAAGAGATTCTGCTTTTCGGATAGTAACTAGGAATTACTTGGTTGAAACCATTTTCCCTACATCTTATCACTAAGTGCTGGCATTCTGCGACACTTCCAGTCTCTTTGAACCGATCTGTGTGCTCCTGAGCAGATGTTTGCTGCTTTTCAAAGCATGTGCTACCATAGGAACTGGTAACAAAGTTAACAAGACCGGATCCCTGGAAAGGTCTTTAGGAAAAAGCCCAAAGGTCAGTTTCCTTCAGACTGAAAAGATATCCCGATCCAAGTATATACAGGAAGTCAAAGGTGATTAAATCTGGATCCTAGCTTACAGCACAAAGTCAAGGTGTTTAACCCTTTATCCTCACATTGAACACTAGCACTGTCGTAGGGGGATGATTCCTGCAATCTTCTCCTCATGTAAATATATAAGCTCATTTATACAGAAGCATATTAAATTCGATTATGTGATTGTACATCATATATTTAAGAAGAAATCAACAGGAGCACATGGCACCAAACTCTTCAGACTTTAAAACTCGAGTACATCTGAACTAAATCCTCTTCCCAGTTTCTAAGCACTTTGGAGGCAGTTAAACCAAATTCCTGGCATGCAGTCCACAAAAGGAAATAAACCCACAGGACTGATACAATTATTTCACTATTTGCTATTAGAAGCCGGTACCCAAGAAACAGACTGGAAACCTCAGCCCAGGAAATATGCAATTATAGGTTATATAGGACAAATAAGTGCCAGGAAGAACTTGGAGCTGGTGATCGGCGTTGTGCAGAGCTGCCTGGCTGCTACCTGCCTGGATTGGCTGATGGATGATGTGCTGCACTGCTGGCTGAGCTGTAGCTGCGTTTGGCAACTGGGAAGCTGGTCTCAGGACTGTGGTTACTTTAGAACTGGACATCACTGCAGCAGCCGCTGCACCTGTGAAACAAACCAAACGTGTTAAAACGCCGTGCATCCCAACGGCTCTGTTATGACTGCAGAGGCAAACTCTGATTGTTGGCTGTATGTATTTCAGTCTACATGTATTTTATATGTCAGTCAGTTCAGGGGGTGTTGGTTTAGAAGTAAAGGCTACAGACACGTATAAGGTTTGCAAAAGTATGTGGGGAAAGGCAGGTATTATTTTAAATGAATTGGCTTTCTCACTACTTCTTCTTCCCCCATAATAAGCTCAAATCGCAAATCCAATCTTATTTTATTCCAGGCTATGGAAGTCAGTAGAAACATTTCAGTTTGATTACTGGGCTAATGTGCAAGTCACTCGATACCAACAACAGTCTCACTGCACCTGATCAAGTTCAGAAGAACGATATACATGCAATCGAACACCCAACAAAACCAAAACCACACAAACCAGACCCAAAAAAAACGTTTAAGGTTGCAATCTGAATAACTTATCTACTCTCTGCTGTCTCCTGATCACAAGAAACCACTGCAGCAGGCAAACAGCCTTGAAATCATTTGATGGGCTGGAGTGCATCGTTTCTGTAGACTTCCCTAACTTTACTTATTACTTCGAAAATTAATACTCAAGCAGATAGGAAATGAGCAGGAAGACAAAAGAAAAACGTGCACTAAGTTTGTGGCAGCTGCCCCACAGGAATCAGACGAGCAACAGCTACAAAGCAAGCCGCATACAAGAAGATTATGTCTGTGCTGTGTCATTTATGTTTTGTTAGTGACTAAATAACAGCAGATACGAAAGGAAATACAAATATGAGTAGCACTTGGAATTCAGATCAGTTTATAGTTGAACTTGAAACCTAACCCATAGGTTGCTGGAATTAAAACAGCAGTCAGAAATTAGGCAGGCATTACTGCGCACAGGGCTTCCTTAAAGGGGCTGATCTTCTATTTGTAAGCTGCAGCAACCTGGGAGACAAGAGCCTGTAGCTATCACCAACACCTAACTCAAGGGAAAATGCAAATGCACAGGACACATGTTAGCATGCACATGAGCAGTCCTGCTCAGGTGCCATTGTCATAGGTGACCAATGCTTGTTACCAAGAACATAATGTGTTACAGGACAGGTCTGTGTCTACCAGTGTGGATTTTTGCTTGAACACATTCACTGTTTTAGCAGTACAGAACTAGAACAGACATGCTGGTATCTGCCAGCACTATAAACTGTCATACAGTCCTGCCCTAAATGGCTGAAGGCAATGTGATTCTTGAGGTGGCCAGCAGTCACCTATTTATGCTAGCAGCTTTACCAGCCACAGTACTGGCTGTGTTAGCAGTGAGGAGAACTGGAGAGGTGAAGGATAGATACACCTCCCCTGAGAGGCTGTGAGCAGAAGGCAGGGACAGCACAGCTCTGTCTTTACCTCGGGGTAGGTGAGATGCTCCAATGTGTAGCGGAGGCCCCGGAGCACTACTTCTGATGATAGACATCTGCACGTTGGTAGCCATGATATGATGCAAGTTACTAGGATGCCCCTGCAGAGTTAAAGAAATCACAAAACCCCCAAAACCCCCATGAGCTGTATTGACAAGAATTAATGGCCAAACTATTACCATACTTGGTGTACAAAGGTGTCATGTGTTACATGCTGAGTGGACAAAAGGGCAGATGTTAGAAGTGGATGAATTTAAGGTCCTTCCCAACCCTAACTATCCTATGATTCTGTGTTTCTACAGGATAACACTACAGAGCCTGCTGACACTGTATGTGGAAGATGTAAACGTTTATCTGTTTCACTGGTCTATTTTCCTGCTTGGGACATGGGTGACAATGAGCCAGCAGTCACCCATGTACCAACCAGAGAGATGGTCCTTCTGCCATTAGGGACTTTTAAGGCATAGGCTCAAACCACACCTCTCCAGCGAAGTTGAGAGAATGGTGGGAACCTGGCAAAGGTTGCAACAAATGAATTCTGTTCTCTTCTAATTCTGTTCTTTCCAGGGATATTAACAAAAATCAATGGAAACTGCTGCACATCCTCAGCCAGCCAAACTCAAACCCACCTAAAGGCACTTTACAGCAAAACCCTGAGGCTTCAGAGGTTTAATGACGAGTGCTCTGGCGACCCAGTTTCAAATCAGGAGGATTGGCTCTGCAGTCTAAGTTAGAGGGCAAAAAATGGTATTTCTAAAGGATTATCTACAGCTCTCCCCCATTCTGTGTCAGTTGGATGAGTACAACAAAACAGCAGCTTTCTACAGAGCTAGTGCTCAGACTGAGGTTTAATGCCCCAAGCAGAACTGATCCAACACTGTACAGGGAAACCTGCTCTCTTTTACCTTCCTTCCTGCTGTAAGAACCCGCCTCAGTTGTACCAACATTAGTACTGATTTGACCATGGAGTGAATTGGAACAGAAACCAAAGAAGCAGACCTGTTGCCCACTGATGGTTGCCACAGGAATTGTTGGAGCCTGTGGTATGTTGCTTTCCATGGTCACAGTAACTTGCCCAGGAACCTTTGTGGGAGCTGAGAGAGTAGAGGGTGGAGCAGGAGCAATGGGCCGGCTGGGCATGGTGGGCTTCAAGGGAGGCTACAAGAGAGACAAAGAAGAAACGTTGGCACCTCCAAATAAGAACTCAATGTGGAAACAATTTGAGGGTCAAAGCCCAGACAGAAAGTCAGCTTTGTGCAAGGATAAATGTGGTTCAGTACTTGGAGAGAAAGGACGGGGGTCATTTAGAGCTACTCTGTTTTCATTTGGGACATAGGAAGGCCATCTTTGGCACAGGAAATATGCAGCTCCTAACATACAGCATGACCAAAGTCATCAGCGCACCAGATGGAACAGGTAAACCCAAGAGGCAGGGCAGAACATGCAAGGAAAGCTTAAGAAACAAAAGCAGGGAAGCTTTTGGTGCAGTTTAGTTTTGCTCAAGGCCCTTAATTGCAATATACATCGTTATTAACTTCCACTACAGATCACGAACCTCTTCCTTACCTTCATCAGTCCATCTGAAAAGGAAAGTGGCACAGCTGGAGTCAAATGTGCTGGCGGTGCTGTCACTGTCACCGGGGCACCAGACTGGACAGGGTGGTGCTGTGTCAACATCTGAACCTGTGGATATGGCCGCACCACCACTGGCTCCTGCTTTTCCTCTCGAGGCTGTATTGAGCTGCCAGGACCGATGTGCTCCCTAGGAGCAACCTCTGTGTCACGACTCGATTCGTCACTCGCTAGCAATGAGAACAAGAAGCAAACAGGGAACTCTGAGGAAAGGGGTACCAAAGTTGAACGTCTGCACCGGTCACTCACCGGCACAGGGATGTGATCAAATACATCCAGTGAAGAAAGCCCTGGGAATTCCGGCACCGCTTCTGCCAGTTGCCCTTAGAACTGATGGGCCCTGCAATGCTGGGCAAGGTGGGGTTATCTCTGAGAAGTCCACATGAACACCTTCTTCAAACAAAGCTCGACTGGGTTTTCTTTCGAGCAAAAAATCCTTTATTGTCTAAATAACCGCCGCCAAGTCCCACATCAAACAGCAGCATTAAAGTCTGCGTTCGATCAGTTATGTACCTGGCTGTCAGGCTGACAAACAAGTATAAACCCTCCTCAAAGTTACCCCCCATTCACCTCTGCAGCCTGTAACCTCGGCAGGGACAGCAGCACAAGAACCAGGGCTCCCCCCTCCACGCACGGCTCCTGCCTGCAGCGCGCACAAGCGGAGCCGAGGGGCGGCGGCAGCCGAGCCAACAGGCCCGAGGGGAGCAGAGGCAGAGCTCTACGCTGATGGCTGCGCAGAGCCCGCAGCTAAACCGATTCTCGCGCTGCTCCTCACACGGCACCGCCGCACCCCTCCCGTGTCCGGTGTGACTCCCGCCGCCCTGCCCCGAAGCCCGCTTACCTGTGGCGGCGGGGGCGATGAGGCCGCCGGACCCACTGGCGGCGATGGGCGGCGGCGCTGGTCCCAGGCCGGGGGGCGGCGCGCCCGAACGGGG
>JASSUY010036704.1:0-79325 GCA_032466535.1 Forpus xanthops
AGCCAAAAATCCAAAACACAGTGCTACACCAGCTACTACTTAAAGAAAAATGACTGCTGCTGCTGAACCCATGACAGGGATGCTTTAGGGAAGGGGTTTGGCTCACAGAGGGTCCCAGCACAGCAACATGCTGGCCAACTTCTTTGGTGGAGCTGTGTTTTGGGGGGGATTGCAGCCACTTTCTGGAGCAGGCATCTGCAGATGAGAAAGGCTCTTTGGGATGAACTGGCTCCAAGCCAGACTAAAATGACTTTGTCATTAACATTTAAAGTTTCTCACCTGCTTCAGGTGCTGACCAGGGAGTTTGCTAATAGATGTTTTGCAGGAGTGAGGACCGGGAGCCAGAGAGCTCATATCATGAACTCAGGGCATGGCAGAGTCCAAAGTGCACTAAAGGCAGTGCTTTCTCTGTTTATATCTATACCCCTATCTATACCCCTATCTATAAACCCCTTTCATATCTAGTAGCCTGGTGATATACATTTGTCTCCCATACCCACTGAGAGCAGTGTGGGTCAAGCCAGCTATTGGCTTTGGAGTCTGTCTGGGTTTTAGTGGAGAAACGTAGTAATGTTCCATCCATTACTTCTTCTTTTTCCACAGTCCCCCCACCTCCCACACCCCCATTTATTTGCATTTTTCCTCCCCTCTCCTCTGTTTTTCTTTTTCTTAGTTATCTTTTTAAATGTTTTCTTTTTCCTTTTCTTTCTTTTTCCTTTAAAAAAAAAAAAAAACAACATATTGGCACAAAATACAAGCTGCAACATAGAGGGGTCCCATTTGAAAGGGCCACTGAAACTTCAGGTTTTTCTTAAACCAACCCAAGATGCTTGGGCTGAGGCCAGCCCAAGCAGGTTCCTTTACCCTGACAAAGAACGGGACCACCAGGCAAAGCCTGCCTGAGCACAGAGCCTCCTGCCAGCAGTGCAGAACTGGCTGTAAAACAGCTGTCAAAACTGTGACTGCTGTGTTACACAGAAACAGCTACCTAACACAGCAATTGAGGTTACAGGGGGAAAGGTAGGTGTGCCTCCCCATTCCTATTCCTTTTCTGCTGGAAAATCAGCCCTGAGGTAAACCCTTTCCTTGTGTGCTTAAGAGGGTACAAATTGCATTGTCCCAAAAGCCAGAGCAATGAAGAACCAGACTGATGAACCTGAGTACCACAGCTGCAAGTTATCCCTCAGTGTGAGGAAAAGGCAGGTTTCTTGTGCTGAGAACCCTGGCATCTCTCCAAAAGTGCGGCATACCCGCTCAGGCAAGCACACCCTAAACCCATAATTATCTGCCATCTATTCCCCTCCAGTGCACACACTTGTTATGACAGCTGGAAAAAACATGTCCTTATACAGATGGAACAGGTTGGGCTAGCCACCAGTGTCTCCTGACACCACTGTATACACAGAAGATGAGCAATTCATGGTTCCCCCGCCATTAGCATTACCTGCGTCTCTTCTCCCACAGGTTCGAGGAGGAGTTTGTGGCATGGAGTACTGCCCGGGACAGCCCAATCTTTGCACCCTATTTTGTTGCCTACATCAACAACTTCCATG
Source organism: Forpus xanthops (assembly GCA_032466535.1). Classification (NCBI taxonomy): domain Eukaryota; kingdom Metazoa; phylum Chordata; class Aves; order Psittaciformes; family Psittacidae; genus Forpus; species Forpus xanthops. The sequence continues at coordinate 1,554 of JASSUY010036704.1, forward strand.
ACCTGCTGTAAGTCTGCTCCCCCCCAACTGAGCTGCTGCATTGCTGGGGTCTGGGAGGGTGGCAGCATCAAGGAAGGAAAGACCAAGATCTCCTTGGGGTGCCCCACTGGGTGCTCAGCCTGCAGCCCTTCCTCACCTCATGATGGGATGCTCCCCAAGAGATGCAGATTAAAGTCACAAGGATGAAGAATCAGAAACAGGGAAGTATGTGATGCATGCATGAAAGCTTTAAACTAATTTTCAGCCCACCCTTTTCAGCCTCAGAGATGGGTTTATTTCATTTTTGGTTCTGTAGATTAGCACCATAAACCCAGTACAAAGGCTGCGTTTGGCACTGGGCTGGATTGTGAAAGCACTCAACTTGTACATAAACCCCTGCCATCGCTGCTGGCAACAGGAACTTTTAGAGCTTTGCACGTGTTATGAATTAGTTATTTGAAGCCACACATTGAAAAGGCCTGTGATAAGCAGGTATGCCCACCAGCTCTACCTATCAAAGACTCCCCCAGGAGGGATGTTCTGCAGCTATGCAAAGACACAGCCCAAGGAGGCTTTTCAGCATCTGGGATCATCATCCCTGCCGCGTAGATGTGGTGCTTCACCAGAGGCCGATTCAGCCAAGCGGCACGGGGCTAATGCCTGGAGTCTGGCCACCTTGGGATGTTATCTCCAGCCCATGCCGCCGGGTGGCACGGCTTGCCGCAGGGGCGCTGTCTGCCAAATGGCATTCAGGTCCGACAGAGGATTCCGCGTTGCGATGCTCCCCGCGGCCGGCGGCCCCCGCAGCAGTGAGCACTACCGCCGGGAAGTCTCTAGATGGCAGGCTCTCCTCAGCAATGCTAACCCTGCAAGATGCACTGGCTGTCCCTGCCTCCTACCCTTGCGGAGGATGGCCCTCCCTTCCCTGCTGCGGACTGGAAGGTGGTGAAGGGAGAAGCCAGCCCCAGGCAGGGAGCTGGAAGGTGTTGGGGCGGTTTATTCCTGAGTCGAGTTAAATTTTTGTCAGCCTGGGGTGATGAGTTGCAGGGCAGAGGTAGGTGACCTAACAGCATGATTTTGTGGATGCTAGACCCAGACTTCAGGTGCTGAGCAGCAGTTATGGATCTGAGTCCCAGCCTGGGGCGAGAGGGATGCAGTGAGATGTTTTGTAGTCCTGCCTGAGCAGCTTCAGACATGCAAAATAGCTACTGGGCAGTGGCAGGAACCCACCACACTCTGGTCACAGCAGTGGATGTGGCACACCCTGACAAGCTTTGGGACCACTAGTGTTTTGGTGATGCTGCCTTGCTTCCCCCTACAGCATGTTACAGTGAGGAAAGGATCGAAAGTGAGAAGAAAGCCAGGAACTTGCAACGTACCCCAAAGCCCACACATACTGCTGGGGATTTCATTAACCTCTCTGAATTTGTGTTTTCTTCCTCATTAGCGTGCAAACTTGCAGAAGTGGCACTGTCCCTAGGAAAACCCGCAGGTTTCAACCTCAGTCATTCACCATCCCCACTGCTGCCAATAGATACTGTGTGGAGTGAGTCAGCCAGGCTCTGGGGGACACAGGGTCAGCAGCTTTCCCTTCTTTGGCTTTATTATTTACTTCTCCCTTGCCTTATAATGCCCCGTGCTCTCTCAGGTACCTGGAGATCATTTAGCAGAAATGTTGCTCAAGTAAAAATGTAACCAGCCTACGCAACTGCTCCGCATGGTTGAACCATCCCACCTGATGAGGAAATAGGTGTTTTTTAAGCACAGTTACTCAGTTGTGATCAATTTTCGTGTATAGGATTGTGAAAAAGAGTCATTACTTTGACCCAGTAGGTGTTTCCGAGTGGAAGCACTAGATACTCAAATTTACTTCAACTAACACCCAAGATGCCTGTTTGGATAAAGTGGCCATGTAATGGTTTACCTTTTAGCAGTAACACATTGGTGGTGTGTGTCTCTCTCTAGGTCAGGGTTAGAAGCAATATTTAAAGTCAACACTGACGAACTGCAGGAGATTTTGGCAGCTTTGACAAGGAACTTCACGAGTATTTTTTTAAATGAATTAAGAAAAAAAGCACAGGTAAGAGCATCTCGGACTCACTCTTTCATAGCTATAAGGAGTATGTGCAGGACCAGTGTAGCAGCTGAGGACTACCTCCCTTCCTTTGTATTGCCAAGTAGACCTCATTGTTCAGCACATGGCATTATGGTCCTTCCAAAATGCATTGTGCCTAACGTGTAGAAATCCTCCTTAACCCAAAGCATCCTGGGAGATTTTCACTATGAGCCATGGTACACTTGTCAGGTTGTTTGCTTAGCACACTGGCAACCAAAAGAAAAGAGTTTTTAGTGGCTTTCAGCATCTCAGGCAAAGCAGTAGGGGGAAACCTTACCCATAGGGAAGCACTGGGAAGTCAGCTGAACACCACCAATAGGACTTTTTTCCTTCTATCAAAACATTAGGATTTTTCAGGAATTTGATTTACACTTACTTATTTGTAGATCTGTCATCATGGTCTGTTATAGAAACATAGAATCTTTTATGTTGGAAAAGACCTTTATGATCATCGAGTTATCAGTGTCTTCAGACAGGACAGAATTCATTCTGGCAGAGCTGATTTTTCCAGGCTGTTTCCATGGTGAAGAAAGACTGACTTTTCCAGTATGAGGATGCTAAAGATCTGATATCAGTTGATAAAGCTCTGATTATCAACTTAACTTGTGTTAAGAGGCCTAAAAGGCAACTTGCTGTAATGCAGTTTGTGTTTCCCAGGTGATGAAGACAGCACTTTCTGCTCTCAGCTATATGGGGTCTGCTAGCCCAAGCTGGTATGAGACATGAAAGAAACTAAGCCTTTGATCCCACCTCTTTTCACCTATCCTAACTCCCGTTCCAAATCACCAAACATAAGAAGTCATTGCAGAGAGCAATACAGTACTGCAACTGCTCCTGTCTAAGCCAAACCCGCCTGGCCAATGGGACTTTCCAGTAACTGGAGAACTTGTCTTGGAGCCTAAGGGACAGGCAAGGAAGGAGTCAAGCCAAAGGATTGCACAAGAGAGCCAATATGCAATGAGAACTGAGAGCAGAGAAAGCATTTCTAAACAGCCCTCCAGCAGGAAGGAGCACAGCAGGAGGGCACAAGTTGGGGAAACCATTGGGAAGGAGATTGCCAGGAATCTAAACAGAATCCTTAGAGCTAAGAGAAGTAAAGTACACAGGGAATGTGGTGGAGAAGGGTTATTTTATCCTTAGGATCCCTTAGGGATATTTCCAGTCTCTTCCAGGTGTCCCCAGAAGTCTTTCGCAGATATTGTTATGTTTCTGTGTGGAGGCATGTTAGCTCTAGAGACCCAGTAAGGAAAGTAACCCACCGGGGACTTTTGGTCGGAGCACCTTGTACCCGAGGCAGATGGAAAACAGTGCCATTGCTCCCACATCAGCACTGGCCACAGGGCATCAGTTTGGGAATGCTTCCAGCTGCTATTTCCCTCCCCCATCAGAGCAATGAGCAGAAGTAAAATTGCAGTGGGACTTTGTGCACACATGTGGGTCTGCAGGGAGTGCAGACAGCTCCCTGTAAGTGCTTTTTCAAAATCAAAGTGATTTCAAAACCAAAGTGGTTTTGATTTCCTGGTGGGGAAGGCTGGAGGAGTGATGAATTGCTGGGATAATTTCCAACAGATTCACTACCAACTGACTTGCCATGTCCATAGCTAGTGCAAACCTGTGTACTGCCAGCATACATGGGTGCACACCACAGCCTGTTCTAGCCATGCCTGATTAACATTCTCACCTGTTTCTTCATCCCTATGATAGGGATATAAGTATTTACCTAAAGAAATATAGCTCATGGGTTACAAAGCAGCACAAAGCAAGGAAATGAAGTGTCCCAAGTAAGCCTTTAATGCCACAGCATCTTCTTTTCAGGGAGTGATGCTTCTGTCTGTGGTGGGGCACCTACCCTGAAAGGGAAGATGTGGCTCTGAATTCCCAGGGGGGAAAGAGAAACCCTTGGTGCCTAACTCCTGGCATGTCTCACAGAGACTTGGTGTGTCATCAGTGCCTTGTCCTATTTGGTTCAACCACCCCGAGAAGGGTTATAGCAGGGTGCCTTTGATTAATGCATCCATTAGTCTGATATTACCAGTGCCATCAGTGAGTTGGTTCTTTTTCAGCCACTCCTTAAGAAAATCCTGACCAAGGACTGGATTTTGTCAATCGAAAGGCCAGACTCACTGGCATCAGCAGTCTCGCAGTTTTCCGAGCACCTGCAGCACATGAGGGAGCCCCTGGGGCAGGTAGGCAGCTGGTCCCATGCCTGGGCATAGTGATGTTGGGGGGTAACACTGTCATTTGCAGGCTGTGGTCAGACCTGCAGCAAGAGCTGTATATATATATGATTGTGGGCTCTGCTGATGCAGGGGAGTCTAGCTATTGCTATACTTCCTAGTGAGAATAAGCAACACCTTTCCTTTCTGTAGTTTAAATATGGGATCTTCTTTCTTTAAAGAGGAGCAAAAAGCTTTGGTGAACTTCATGACTGAGCATTACAATTCTGTGAGTTGCAGGCTTATCAGCTCCTTTCATGTCTGTGCAGTGGCAAAATAAACGGGTGGGTGACAACAGCTCTATGTTTAAAATCTGCAACCACTACCAAACCCTACTTTTGAAGCAATCCTAAATATCTCCCTTTGATACTGAGGGTCCAAGCTGACCCTCGTGTGCTGTTTCGGGGTGAGGCACATTTCTGTGGCCATAACTCTGTGCCTGAGTGAGTCCTGTGAGCAGTCAGCTCCTTTCAGCAGGGCTGGCCTGAGCAGCATGTGTTGACCATGTGCTACATTTGCGTACCTCCTCTATACCCTTGGTTGCTGCTAAAGACCAGAGGGCTTCCCCATCCTCTCTCACTGCCATGGCCTTGCATGGGAACCAAGTTAAAAATGTGAGGCTTGCTCTTTTTTAACCAGGAGCTTCTACATGATGTTCATAAGTATGTGGTGAGGGAATACATCACGCTGGTCATCAGACCCAGGTGGAAAATGAACAGGGAGACTCGGCAGCGAGTGAGCAGTAAGATGAACCAGGAAGCCAGAATCATTCATAATATGCTCATTGATCAGGTATGTGAGTTCCCTCCTAGCATCCCCTGGCTTCCCCATTCCCAGAGGTGAAATGTCCCCACTTGGCTTCCAAGGGACCCAGAAAGCAGGCTTTTGAGGAGGGTAAGCCTCAAGTGAAAGTGATTAAATGTGAAAGTGTTTAATGTGAAAGTGCTTAAAAGAGGGAAAGCAAGGTGCTTACTGCTGGTTCATGATGTGGACTTCCAGCACAGTGGCTACTGTTGCAGTAGGGGCTTGTACATGCTCAGCCTCCGCTCTCTGATTGCAGTACCTGGTGTTTTAACACTCCCAGGTGCATGGGTGCTTTGCGTAGGGTGGTTCACATGCTGTAGGATCACACTCATCCCATGGAAACTTCTTCCTGGGCCTGTTTCCTTAGGGCATGGAATGCAACTTGTCTCTAAAGGATCTCTACCCTTGGTACAGCTCATGGAGATGAGTCCATAAGGAAGGTCTATCCAGGCACACAGTCTGCATGCAGGAAAGTCATGGGTAGAAAACTGTGGCTGTTTTAATGTTTTGTGACTAGGCAGCCTCAGTCTGTGATTTTGAGGAAAACCACAGTTGAATTCCTTGGGTTCTGCAGAAAGTCAGGTGTCCAGGGCACTAAATCCCAAGGAGGCAGATCCCTCTCAGAGGTGAGGCACATGAAACTATTAGGCAGCAGGAGGTGAAGTCTCTGGCATTCACTGCTGTGCCAGACCACAGCTACAATGCCCAGCCCAGAGTCTGGGTCACTGGGGTGCTCGTGAGCATCAAGGAGGCCCCAGCAGAGCTTCCAGGGATTCCTTGCCATTGCCACCTAGAGCTGCCTCTTCCAGCACCCTGATGTCCCCCAGAAGCACACTGCCCACCCAAGGACAGTATAGCTCCCCCCTGATGGTCCTCTGTGCCTCTGTTTGCAGGGCTCTGACGCTGACTGGCTCGTTCCCGCCATACACCACATCGCCAATATCATTGGGGAGAAGAAAAAAGACAAAATCAAGGAGTATGTCAAGCAGCTGTGTCAGGATTATCCGGATATCAGGTACATGAAACAGCAGATGCCAAAACAGCTGGGCTTCAACCCAAAAAGCGCCAGCTTTCCCCATGCTTTGGCCAAGCCCTTCAGCTTCTCTGCTGGTAGCCGCACTTCAGAGGTCAAGGTGCCAGCAGCAGAGGGAATCCCACCTTACTTTTCTTTATTTATAACTGTATAATTTTTCTCTTTTCCCCATCTGCTGGGTCTTATATAGCACAAAAAATACCTCAAAAGCATTTACAGAACAGAACAGAACAGAATAGAATATTTCTGTTTGGAAAGGCCTAGAAGGATCATCTAGTCCAACTGCCTGACCGCTTCAGGGCTGTACAAAAGTTAACTCATGTTGTTAAGGGCATTGTCCAAATGCCTCTTAATTACTGACAGGCTTGGGGAGTTGACCATCACTCTAGGAAGCCTGTTCTAACATGTGACCAACCTCTGGGTAAAGAAATGCTGCCTAATACCAGGTCTAAAGTTCTCTTTGCACAGCTTTGAACCATTCCCATGCCTCCTATTGCAGGATACTTTTTTTATTCCTCCAGATCAATCTTGTTTCATTGTAAAGCTTAAGGCTGCTTTTCAGTGCATCACCAGTATTAGCCCAGCTTGCCAACAGCCTCCAGCTTTGGAGCAAATAGTTTGTCTCCTGTTCCCAAGCTCAGACCTCAAAGTGCAGCAGACATTGATACAGTTCAGCTGCAGCTCCTGAAAGGGCTTCAATATAATCACTAAATTTTGGATTAAATTACAAATTCTTTCTTCTGTACTTTCCATTTGCTGTTCCAAAGCAGCATCTGCAAAATGTAAGGTTCTTGGAAAAGTAAATAGAGTGACTAGCTCTGTGCATAGCTAAACAGCTGCATATCAGAAGTTACCTCGTCTTCTGCAGCTTCCTGACAACCATTGAGAAGGGATATCAGTGGTACAGCTTGCAAAATATTCCATTTCATCAGAGCCACTTCAGAAGAAGGCCGAAGGTTTTTGCACTGTGTTGGTTATATCGCTCCCACTGGATAACATTTATACAGTCAAAATACCATAGATTTAACAACTTGCCCACAATACTGAAGTGGACCCTCAAATATTGAGGGAAAAAAAAAAAAGAAGACATTAAATATAATTTTTTTTCCCCAAAACTGAGGCTCAAAAATTTTCATAGCTGTATTTAACTTGAGCGAGTCAGATATGCGTCAAGCTTATCTGTGTGGGGAAATTCAAGACAGGGACTTGAAAAGGAATAATTTTTCCTGAGTAATTTTCAACATGAACACACCTATCCAACAACAACAAAAAGAAAAAGCCTGAATCCCAGTGGCCAGGCTAAGCTGATGAGGCAGGCAGTGCTGCTTTTGGGAAGGACGGGGGAAGTAAATGATGGCTAGTCAGGCTTAGCTATTTGAAAACAATTTTCCAGTCAGAAAAGCCATTTACAAGGCTGTGATTGTGGTACTTTTTTATCATTAGCCTTCAACCCAAGCCAGGTTTTAAGGCTCCTCCTCTTTGTTAATTTATTTCCTTTATTGAGTAATATTATTTTAACAATAAAGTCTGTAAAACGGGGAGGAACCTGCTGGACCTGCATTGCTTCCTGTTCAGGTCTCTGGTAATTCTTCCCCTGAGCTCCTGGAGATGTTGCTGAATTTGTATATACTGAGATTACTGGAACAGGATATGTTTCCAAATTGGCTTTCCTAGCTCTACTCTAATTAGTGTCTATCAATCAGCTTCTTAAACATTAGCACTTCCATTACTCAACTCAAAATAATCATCAAATAAAAGGTCTGCAGCCTCTCAGGAACACTTGCAAATGGCGTCATATGTGTGTGGAGAAAGGGGAGGAATTTCCCTAAGCACCAGCAGCAGGAGTGGTGGTGTCTCAGTGGCACCCGGTGGTAGATGCTCACTGGCTCAGTACCTCTGAAGGCTTCAGACCCCCACCCAGTGCAATGAGGGGATGTTTCCAGGCACTTCGTGCCTTCTCCAGCACTGTTGTTGTGTGCTGGTTTTGCTCGACAGGACTGAGCAAGGTCTCATTTGGTTTCTGCAGGAAGGAGCATTTCATGGCGATCCTTGCGCTCCGGGGGCTGGGGCGCACCAGGAGAATGGCGATTTTTCGACAAGGCTACCACGTGCCAGAAAGCCCCGATGGTGGGGATCACAGCACACTCTTCGCTGAAATTGATGTCCCAGTGATCACCAGCTGCTTCTAAAACAGCCATGATAAGCAGTCAGCATCCTCCCTCCTCCTATGGTGTCTCTGCGGCGGGATTCAAAACCTGCTCCCTGCCTCACTCCTCTGCAAACACAACTTTTTGATTGTTGTAGGAAAAGAAGTAATTTTCTGACTTTGCTACCCAGAGTTCAGAAAACAAGGGCAATAGATGCACCAAGTCACTGACCTCCTGCAGGAGCTTCTAGGGAGCATCTCCAGCCCAGGCACTGCGTTCACCCTGTGTTCAATACAGATTTTATTGCTAGGAGAATGCTCTGTTGTTTGGTTCAAGATTGAATCTCTTTTCAGAGAGCAAGTGAAAACCAAAAGGAATTCACTTAGAGCTATATTAACGCTTGACTGTGCATTGTATAATTATACAGCAGCAGAGCAAGAGCCTCCTTTATAATTAGTGTCCCTGAGCAACCAAGGGGCAGAGCTTGGGCAGGGATGTGGTAGCACCCAAGTCCTATTTTCTCCTCTATGAACCAGCTGGCTGAGCTGGCATAACACAAGGTCAGTGTCATTGTGACCTGATGCCACAAACCACTACCTGCCTTAGGAGGAAGCCCTTGGAGGGTACCCAAACCCCACAGCTGGGATGTGCAGCATATGGACCACTCTGCGCTCCAGGAACGGCCCTATGGCCCTTCTGCTTTTTCAGCAGATGTTCCTCACAGGTGCCTTGAAAAACTCCTGTAAGACCTGCCCATGTTATCACAGCCTTTCTGTGTAGGCAGACATGTCTGGACTGGATGTGGTGGGAAGCTCCAAATCCGCTGTGCACCAGGCAAAAGGGCCACCATGCCACCACTATGTTCAAAAGTATTTTAACAAATCTGGTACAATGTGACTGCAGTATGAAACCTAATGTGAGGTAGATAGGTGCAGTGCTACAGATCAGATCCTTATCTGGTGTAAACCAGCATCCCCCCATTGATGGGCATGAAACACCACTGGTTTAACACCATGAGGAATCCAAAGCATTACATCCAGCATCTGCAGGGGAGATGAAAAGAGACCTCCAGCAGCCTACAACCATACAAAACTGATTTTAGTTAATCCAATTTGTCTTGTAAGTTGTCCTCCACAGTTAATCCAAGACTCTGTGCAAAGACATGTTTATGGTCTATCAATTAATGTGATAAATGTGGACATGGCATAACCTTGAAAACTAATTCGTTTGCTGCAGAGCTTAGAGCATCAGCAGTGTGCCTCTTCCATTTTCTTTGCTCCAGTTTGCACCAGTATAAACTTCAGCCCAGGTGAGCAGCAGGAACTGATGACAGGCCGAGGGAGCTGTTCTGATGGATAAGGAGTACAGAGTGCACCTTTAATTCACAATCATCATATGAAAATTTTTCTGACATAGGCTTGCTGTCTCCACAGTCAAGACAAGGCATTTTTTTAAAGATGGCTTTGAAATATGAGGTATAGATTGAGAGCTTGAGGCAGGAAATCTTAGGAGGGATTTTCTGTCCTGCACCTTTCTTTAATACAGTTCATGACAATTCCTGTGAGTCCTTGGCTTGGTGACTTTCAATATTTGCTATGGGGAAGGAGAAGCAGAATCTCATCTGTATCTTCTGTTAGTTGTGCAGAGCTCAGGAATACTTTTGAGCTCTCCTTCCCTGTCCTGGGGACATGGTACAAGCAAGGACCCTTGGATTACACCCCCATAGGTTTTAGAGCTACAGCCCCATCCTTACAGAGGGGAAGAGCATCAGTGCTAAAAAATTTACATTTTATCAAAAGCAGTGACTAAGTTGGAGAGATAAAAAGGTAATTTCAACTTTTGCATCCACAGTCTGAGACATCTAGGACTGAATTTTTCAGAGGAACGCAGGTTTTGAGGCACTAAGCCTCAGTGAGTTTTGTGTATAAGAAATTTCCCTCTGCCCTGTGTGCACCTCTGATCCAAACCCCTCATGCAAGGCATCTGCAGCACAGGAATTTTCCCAAATGCTTTAAATGTGTGTGGCACAATGGGTTTCAATCTTATTATTTTACTGGCAGTCTCTCAGCAGTCTCTCCACAAAGCTGCTGCCTTTCCTCAGGCTCCAGCTGCCTGGCCCTGGGATTAGATAAGGAACTCAGCTTCCGTTTTCTAATAAAAGAAAGTTGCTACCCTGAAGTCAAGGCAAAAAGCTGGGCACAGTGATCTGCCTTTTGTCACAGCCTCTCCTGGGACACCCAGATCTCCTGCAGCCTGGCATCCTGTGAGCCTGTGGCAGGAGCACAGCCTGCATCCTCCAGGAACTGCTGCTCTCCTGCTGCTTGCTCTTGAGCAAACCAGTTTAAGGTTAACCCCATCAGAACAAGACTACGGTTCAGTCCCTCTCCTGCCCCTACAGCAATGCAGGCGGAGAGTAAGCTACAGGGCAGTGAGGAAATGGGTCCCTCCTGGGCAGCAGGATGCTTGGCTGGGGCTGCAGAGCAGATCTTGGGGTCACCCAAGCAAAGGGAGAGGAAAAGCTGTGCTCTCTGAAATGATTGCTGTTGTCCAGCTGTCTTCCATAAAACACCCGGTGCTCATTAGGACCATTTTTCACATTCCAATAAAAGAGAGGAGAGGCCTCTCAGGGCTTTTACTGTGTAATATGTTGCTCTTGTAAGAAAGTGCCAAGGAACTCACTCATTACTCTGTTAACTCCCTCCGTTTGTTGTTTCCCTGTGGTTTGCACAACCAGCCCTATTCCCACGCCAGCACACAGTTACATCCCCCACCGGAGACAGAGCTCGCTTATACCCTGGAGGGTCCAAGCCACCAACTGCAGATACACCTCTGGTGAATAAGGCTCTCTCAAAAGTTTACAACCAAGTTGAAAAGCCAAACTCTCTCCAGATTCAGCTTCTCAGGGGTGAGCACTGCATTTCAGAGCTGGGGCGGGGGGGATCCAGCCCAACCCACAGCACTGTGTGGGTGGTGACCGATATTATTCTTGTTTTAAAGGTCCCTGCTCTTTCACAATAGCATTTGTTCTTGGTTTGGGGTGAAAAGCAATGTTCCCAGTACTTTGTCCAAGGGAATGGTGCCTGCAGCCAGGATAGCCCATGTAGTGCCGTTTGCCATCTGAGGCCAGCCTCTGTGTGCCATCACTTCAGCAATTTCACTCAGTGAAGTTGTCCTTTCCTGGAAGGTATGGAAAATAGGCTCACTCCAAGCAAGACAGGAACAATACCACGACAGTGCAGTGAAAGCACAGGAGTCTGTACCTCAGCTGAGGATCCTAATCAGTCAAAGCATTCCAGACAAAATCTTCCAGTGCAGCAGCACTATAATGTTTAGCTCCTTGCCATGGGGCATCTTTCAGCAAAGAGCTCTCAACTGCATTAAAATATTAATGATATTCAGTGAGAAGTGAATTGCAGTGTTACATCCACTTTATGAGCTGGACAATGTGCCTGACACCATCCAGCAAACAGTTCTCCAAAGTACTGATGTTTAGCAAAAATTTATCCATCTTTTGTATTCTGCGTATTTTTTACCCATGAAATCTTGTGGTTGGATTTACTGCTCCAAAGTCAATTTGGTTCTCTGGACATAGGGCAGATAAAAGAATGCTCTGTTTAGCATCACTGTGCACTTCCATCCCTCAAGCAAGTTTTTATGTAATACTGCTACTGCTGGCATAACGTCAGCACTGGGACTGGCCCACCTCTCCCATCAAGAGATCAGTGAGATTGCTGGACATATATTGGACATAGTATGTTTAAACTGTTTACTATTACATAATAATACAGTATTTGGGAATGGTAAAGACTGATATAAATTCATGTGTGCCAAATGTGGAATAGCTTTTAAAGAACTACAAGAAATTCCCCTGGGCCACGGCCTGAGGACACTGAGCAACTGAGATCTTTGCCTTCTGTATTTATCCCTCTCATGCAGGGCTCTAATAATCTTCCAATGTAACACTCCACATTTATATCTGCAAATTCCTTACAAGTCATTTGCTGTGGTTTGATGCCAGCTGGTAACTTAGTACCACACAGCCTCTCACCCAACCCTTCCTTCCCACCCCTAGTGGGAGAGAGAGGAGAATCAAGAGAATATAAAACTCATGGGTTGAGATAAGAACAGTTTAAGAACTAAAGTACAATATACTAATGATAATAATAATAATGATAAGGGAAACAACAAGGGAAGAAAACATAAAACCTTAAGGGGAAAAGGGAAAAAACAACAATGCACACAAGTGATGCACAATACAATTGCTCACCATCCCACCAACTGATACCCAACCCAACCAGAGCAGTGATCTGGGCCTTCCAGGTAACCCCCCCCAATTTATATACTGGGCATGATGTGCTGTGGCATGGAATAACCCTTTGGCTAGTTTGGGTCAGGTGTCCTATCTCCGCTTCCTCCCAGCTTCTTGTGCCCCTCCTCACTGGCAGAGCATGAGAGACTGAAAAGTCTATGACAAGGGTAAAGGCTACTTAGCAACAACTAAAACATCGGTGTTATCAGCATTACTCTCAGTCTAAAGTCAAAACACAGCACTGCACCAGCTACTGTAAAATTATCCCAGCCAAAACTAGGACATTGGTCAAATATATTTTATGCTATCCTTCAGCAGATCCTGCACTTGCAGTGCTGGCCACGATGCTGTTGCAGCTGTGGCACCCTCCCAGGCTGGGCATGCCCTCGGCATGGTGGCATTTAGTGTTGCAGCAAAGGCTATGTACACCATGGCAAGAAAAGCACCTGCCAGGAGCTCCCATGGTAGAGTTCCACGTGCGACATTTCAGTGCTGCCCACTGACAGGGGCTGAACCTGAACACACTATTTCCTCTGCTTTTGGGCCTGAGATTTCTTATTTCCATCAAAATGCCTTTTGCAAGGGATTAAACACTGAAACAGCTCCAGATTGTCTCTTCTGAGTGAATTAATAAAAAAATAGAAAAAGAAAAGGATTTGTTTGGCTTGTGGCAGGGCAGGAATACTTGAATGGATGCCTAGTTTTGCTCTATTAAACATCCAGTGTAGGAGAAAATCTTCAGTTAATAAAATTGCCTAAAGGCAGGCAGCAAAACTCACAGCAATATTGTTCAATTTCCCAGAGTTATTCACAATCCATTGCAAAGAGCAACTGCTACATCTCAACCATCAGTTCACCTTTGGTCTCTGTGTGTGGATTTAGATGCCATTGTTCTAGTCACAACATAAAAAAATGAATTGTGTTGTTGCTGTAACAACTCTATTTCTGGGAAAATGCTTGCATGGGCTGTACTGAGCAGAACCCTCAAAGGAATTTTATTTTCCACAGTTAAAAACTCCCAAGCTTTAATGTTATATGTGACAGCCCTTCCAACTCTCATAAGTGATGATACTTCTTCCTAATGTGGGTGAATAGAAGCCTGAAGGAGTTAAAAGTGCACACACAGGGTTTACCACTGCATCCAAAACACTGCCTTTACATAAGCATTACAATGTTGGTTTTCATATCCGCCACTTGTTTTTACTCACTTTTAAACTTTTCTTCTGTTCTATGAAGGTGATATTAGAAATACCAAGACAACCTCATCCAATGTTTGGATGCATGGATCCAAGGATTCATGTCTGGCCTCTGCACTACTGACACAATTCCAGGAGTGTAAATATGTACAGAGCACCTTACCCAGCCCAGCAGCTCAGGCTCTACCAGGGGAGGGGGAGGCAAAGAAAAACATTATCATCCTGAAGAGCCAGCAGGATTCCTCAGATATTTGTTGACGAAAGAGGAATTTTCTATTGCAAGGTCAGTGGGAATTTCAGTCCTTGGGAGACCTGAAAATCTTATTCAGGAATATGCCACTCTTTATGAAGAGATGAAGAGACTCTCTGTACTGCCAGTAAATTTGCTAACAAGCAGCTCTGTTGATTTCAACAGTACAGGGTAAGCAATGAGTTCATTACAGAGTCAGATGGTTTGATACAGGCTATTAAGTCTTCATGGCCACTTGGATTTCCCCTGGAAACTTCCCTCTGTGCCACTCACCAAACCTGAATTTGCTTAGACAACAGTGGAAGAGAGTGCAAGAAGAGCAACAGGCAGACCTTGAGGACACAAAAGGAAGTTTAAAAGAAGGACTTCTTGGTGCCTTGCTTTCAAGACCTCAAAAGGAGTACTGCTTTCGCAATTTCACATATTTGCCCCCAGTACTTTCCACCAAAGTTTATGGACAGCCTTTCCTGCTGGGCAAAAATAGATGCCAGAAGGCAGCAAATCCTGGGGCAGGGAAGGTGCCTGTGCTGGGATAAAACAACCGGACAAGAAAAGACATCCTGATTAGTCTCACCGGTCTAAACACAATGTGGCTGTCATTGTGAAGGCCAGCTGGGACTCTATCCCATGAAGTGACCTTTGAGTGTTTCATTCCCTGATCTAAAATTAGGCCCTTAGTCCCCTGCACATGTGCTGAATGCCAGCCCAAGCACAGCCTTCAGCATCTGAGGAAGACCCATGAGCTGAGCACTAGTGAGGACACATATGCCTCAGCCTCAGCTCCTAAACATGGATGGGGACATTTCCTTTGCTCCCATGAGGAGCAGGTATTCAAGCAGCTCCGCCAATGCCACTGGAGCATCTCTGGCTGCAGCAGGGTGGCTTAGCAGTGCCAGGGTTCAGCTGGCAAGGTTTGCTTTGCGGCAACTGTAGAGGATCACTTGACTTTCAGACAGCACAAGTGTTAGGCTTGGTTTGGTATTCAAGACCTGACACTGCAGAACCGGTGTGTCAGGACCAGATGGGTAACCCAGCCCTGTGTTATGCTGTCACATCTGGGAGAACCAAGACACACCACAGAGAGCGCGGATATCCCATGCAGCTCAGGATGTGGCTTCTTGCACCATTCCTTGTAGCTTAACTGGTGAGGCAGCCCCCACTTGTCTTCCCTCAGTTCCTGGCTGTGCTGAACGCTGAGATCATCTGTGTCCAGTGACCCATCTTAGTGATCCCCTCTTTAATGTAGTACTGTGAAAAACAGCATGCATCTTCTAAGCACACACACACACTTGTGTAGATTTATAGAGAGCTGGCCCTTGCGTGCTCATGCCATCTCCTCCCTCCCCAAGGGCATTAAGAAGCTGTAAACAGAAAAGTAGTGCTATATAAAGAAGCAAGAGTAAGCTGGAAAAAATAAAGAACTATGGGGTACAAAGTGCTGGAGCACAGGGGGATAGAAACAAGGGTGCTTTTCTGTCAGGGGATCTCTGGGGTTTCTCCAAAGCAGCAGTGTTTCCCAAAACATCTGTTGTACAGGTGTATGTGACCCTCCCAAACTGCCAAGTGCAGAGCTCTTGTGAATCTGCTCCAAGGGCCTCATTCATCCCTATCCCAGACCTCAGCCCAGGGCTGTGACCCCACACTATGCCCACCATTTCCAACAGGAGCAGGACAGTAAGAGCCATGAGCCCCCACTCCTCTGGAGTGAGTTGTCCTGAGATGACTGGACTCCCACACTGGGAAAAAAGCACTTCCAGTTTCCTTCAGGTGGGGAGGAAAAAGCCACGCTTTTTCCTCAACATCTGCCATTCCTCCCCAAGTCACCACACATCAGATGTTGACAGCTGGGACTGATGGACACCTGTCAGTCTGCAACAGCTCCAAACACAGGGGCATCACTACTCCCAATTAATGGGGCAGGGCAATTTGTCTCAGGCTACAATGCTGCTCAGCTGAAGGTCCAGGGACAGCAAACTGGGAACTTCTGGCTTCCAGTGCCATCAGGACAAGGGGACCTCACTTCAGCATTTGGTGTCTCCTTCCTCTGCGAGCATGTCAGAGACAGCTGGGCCCAGCCAGAAACCTCTGATATGGATCCTTCCTCCCTCCTCCATAGCATGAGGAGGGTGGCAGAGCAATCTCAAAAATGCATACCTCCCTCACACAAATACTGGGGGTAGGGTGCCAGAGCAGCCCCAGAGACAGTTGCCTCCTCCACCAGAAATATCATGGCAAAGGTGTCATCAACCTCAGCTATGGACCACTCCTCAAGCAGAAATATCAGAGTGGGGATGCAGACCATGCTTGCATACAAGCCCTTCCTTTGAAGAAGTTTTAGGACATTCCTGACAGATTCAAATTCCTGGTTCATTACTCAATCATGTTGGATTTTTGATCCCAGTAGAAACCAAATCAGGAAACCTTCGTATGGCTAGTGCAGTTCAGATGTGGATGGAGAGGGCAAAACTATCATCATGTGAGGTTTCTATGACTGGTAGCAAAGTTCTCAAAAGGGGGCTATGCTTTTGAAGCTACAGAATTACAACTTTGCTGCAGGTCAAACCTCCAACACCAACCTCCCTCAAATAGTCCTGGGTAAAAACATGTGCAATCACCATTTTGAGAGGAAGAGAAGGGATCCAGAGCTATGAGAGAAGGATGAAGACACAGCACTGCAGTGGCTGTTGCTGCTGAACACGATTGGTGAAGGTCATCCTCCTTGGCTTTCACATCCAGATTCAGTGAAGCCTGAGCAGATCAATCTCCTCAGCACAAAGCCAGGCTTTTGCCTGCTGCAGTGGGGTCCATATTGGAAAGGACAATGGATTTTTCAGGAGGAAGGGAATTGTTTGGATCAGAGAACATCATTTTGGGCGAGTCCTTCAATACTTAAAAAATATTCCATATGATTTCACATTAAGGTGTTGAGGTTAGGTGTTGCTTTTGACCAATAAAATATTACTAAAACTGGCCAACTTCTTGGTTCCCTTGAACCTAAGACTGAGTTATCACAGATGTGAGGGAAGAATCTGCTCCTCACCTACCACAAAATATAACTTTCACAAGTCCTTCAGAGAAGACCACGAGTAAGCTTCAAAGACAGCAGAAACCAGTTCTCTAGTGTGTTCCTGTGACCATTTTGAAAGCCAGTGAATGATGAATTTAAACTTAACATATGTCTTCAGACAAAGAATTTATTGCAAATGTGTAATTATCAAGGTTTGTAGAACACAAATGAAAACAAAAATGGGCCTGGGAAGCAGTTAATGAAATAAGTGGAAAAAAAAAAAAGGCTATATTCTGTCATCTTACAGGAGGTACCTCAGACTGGCTAGGAACAACAGTCCCATCAGCCTGAAAGGTTTCAGACTTGTGTCCCAGGAGGTACTCTCCACTCACCTGTTGAAGCTGGCCCTAGGACATCTAGGAGAAGTCCTAGATTGCAGCTAACTGGAATTTCTCAGTTCACTGACACATAAAGAAAGTGCAAGAGGAAGCACCCTAGCAGTTTCACATAGTGTCTGGAAGAAGCCCTGGGTCCTCCATCTTTGCTCACCACTACTTACTTGACTTTTACATGGCACAGTCAACATCTGCCACAGGAATTTTTCCCAAAGTGGTTAGTACTGTGTGACGCAATCTGCACGTGAACTCGGGTCCCCTCACCTCCCTTTCTCATGCTCTGTTCCTGCAGCTCACAATTACCCTGTTTCTATGCTGTAAGGCCAATATTTGGGCATATCATGACACCTCTTCTGAGCTTGATTGTTTATGGAGAAAAAGAGCTCTTGTTTCCATTACTTGCAGTCATCATCACACTGGAGAGGAAATCATGTCAGTCAGAAGTAACATTTTGATGAGCACATCACCCAAGCAATCTTTTTATGACCTGAGTGGTCTGAGTTGAAATACTCAACAGCCCTGAGAGCTGGATCCATCTCCTCTACACTTTCCACCAGTTACTAGCTGCTTTGCCTCAGCTGCTGAGCAGCAGCAATGCCTTTAGAGCCAGCAAGTTCCTCCACAGCTTACTGACCTGCCACATCACTGCACTCAGGGAGCGGAACTGGAGCTCTTCACAACCCAGTTGCCATTAGTCTGGCCTGCAGATCTTGAGTCAGTCTTCAGAAATCAAACTTCCAGCCCTTTCACTGACCCCAAACTTTACAAACTTACGGACAGAGCTGGGTAAGCATGGCTGGTGTGGCCTCTTGTTCTTCTGCCCTGCAGCTTAATGAGGACTCCAAATTCTACTCTGTCACCCCTGCTTGCACATGCCCCTGCTTCCATCAAAATATCCCACAATAAGCAGAAGAGGTATTTCTGTGCACAGGAACAGCAAAGCAACCAGCTACAAGCTGTTCAAGGCACAGCAGATGTGGTCTCCATTACATGCTTCTTCATCTGCCTCCACCAGCACTGCAGGGAAGTCAGCCACCAGAGTGGCATCCTTCCCTGTCACCCATTCCTCATGGAGAAGCTGCTTGGCATTACCTGATCCTGGTTTTCCAGTCCAAACCCACACTGAGAAGATTTTCTTACCCTCAAGTTCTATTTGGACTTCTGTGCCACACCAGCTCCAGATGATGGTCCCAGATCCCAAGCACAAAATGACAGAGTGGTGCCTGCTCACCCAAAGAACCCCTACCATCCACCTGCCCCCAGACTGGCTGCTTTTCTATCACTGAAACATGCACAGCTGTAATTACTTATGACAAATGAGTTAAGCTCATGTAAAATCCCACAGAAAATGAATAGTTCCACTGTCTGGAATAGAGGTAATTAAAATAGGTTTGAACAAAAAATTCTCAAATGCCATTCAGTGAATAAGCATATTGAAATGACGGATCCCAGGAAGAAAACCTTCACCCTCACAACACTCTGCTTCTTGACACACTTTCAGTTGGCAATGTAGGATAACAGCTCTTTGGCATGCTGAATGGAGAAATTTCACTTCAACAGAGAAGAAAACTGCACTTCCAAATAATATTCTTATCAACACCTCTCGTTTATAAGCTCTTTTACAGGCAAGACAAGTCTTTCATTGTCCAGTGCAAAGGATTCTCAACTTTTATTAGTAGAGACATATCCCTTTTGTAGGCTCCTGCCCACCTAAGTTTGGATATTGGGACTGCTAGTGAGAAAGTCTTTGAGGTTCAGTATAGAAGAGGTGAATGAGCCCATGCAAATTCACTGTTCAAAATTAAAGAAGCATCTGCAAAATTAAGTTACAAATCTCCAGAGTATATCCATCGCTGGCAGTGTTCAAGGTCGGGTTGGACATAGCCTTGGGTGGCATGGTTTAGTGGGAAGTGTCCCTGCCCATAGCAGGGGGTTGGAACTAGATGATCTTAAGGTACTTTCCAACCCTAACTATTCTGTGATTCTATGATTCTATCTTGCCTTTAAGTGTGCATTATGGAAGTTAAGGTAAAACCCTGGATTTCTCAAAACCACAGACTTAAAATAGCTTCTTAGATAGCCAAAACACTGAATATCAGTGTCACCCTATGCAACACATTCTGAGTAGTTACAGAGTACAGAAAAATTCCCACTAGAAGGTGTGCAGCCTGGTATAACTTGGTGATCCACTGTCCAATATTCTATCAATAAATACAGGATGCCTGTCTGGAAATCAGGCTACATAGACAAGCAATGCCATGCTGGTGTGTCAGCAGAAGCGCAAAGTGCAGTGATAGGTTTATTCCAGGTTAATAAGAGTACTTGATGGATGACACCTAAGTTTAAGGTCATCAAGACCCAATTACAGTAAGTTCCCCTGTCTGCTGGCAGAATTCAGTGCCCTGATCCCACTGATGTTAACTTAGAGTAGCTAAAGATGAGATCCCATTGCGTGAATCCACTTTGGATCCCACACAACTCATAATATATAACAGAGGATGTGAGAAGCAAACCAGCCCCAGGGTCCTCCCTGCATTGAGAATGGCATCTTCTGCTTTCAGACAAACAAACACGGCCATGCCCAGAGCTATGTGTGTGTGTAACCCCCAAGCCACACCACCCTCCCTGGTGCCTCCCAGGAATCACTTCCCTTTGCCTTCTGTATGAAAGGGTCATTGGATACAGCATCAAGCTCACCTTCAGCTGCACTGCGTTGCCCCAAAACCAGCTGTAACTGCAGATGGCAAACCTTGCTCCCTCTCTCCTTCACATAGCCATTGGAGAGGGCAATGAAGCACTGAGAAAGTTACTTCAGGGCCATGCACCATCTCATGTTTCCAGTGATTTTCAAACTGATGTGGCACCCAGCATTTCTGTTCCATGCTGATGGCTGTTTCTGGCCACCCGCTGTCATGCAGCGAGGGGATCCAACCCCAGAGGATCACCCTCCACCCAGCCACAGGCTGGCCTGAGATGAATCAGTGTTTTCCAGAGACAGGAGATCATCGTTTTGCCCATGGGGCGGCCCCTCCGCTCCTGCTTCCTGTTTTGGCACACGTTGTTTCGGGGGTGTTTTTTTTTCCCTGCTACCATGTTCTTTTTGGGAATAGAGTCCCATAGAGGAAAGCACCAGTCCTGGCATGCAGGATGCCTGCCAAAAGGCACAGCGCAGCAGAAGCATCAGCTCTCCAGTGCCATGCTCACTCAGACCGGCAGTCGTTCCAGGGCAATCATCCCCGGACCATGTCTGATGCTGGGGCATGCTCCCACATTGAATCTGCATAGCCCCCTGCGCAGCCCACATGGGCACTGAGTGTGTGCAGCAGCACCATGAAAGCTGACAGTTCACAGTCAGCTTTAAGTCTAAGGGCCCCTCTTTTTGCATTTTGCATTAGAGCACAGCTAGGAGCTATAAAACAGAAATTATCCTAGGCATAGTAGCCAAGCACTGAGACCTGCTGCCTGCCCCACTCCTGCCCCAGAACATCTTCCCAGGAGAGGAAAGGTAAGGTTTGTAGGACCACAGTATCTTTGCTGCTCTAGTCCAGATCTCACGCAGGTGGATGCAGAAGGTGCTCTACATTGAGGGTATCCAAGCAAGGGACAGCACAACCCTGGCAGCCTTCACAGACCCTCTGCAATGGCCCCCGATAGTCATAGCTGTCACCCAGACATCGCCTGGCAGTCATTCAGCCATACCCTGCCATGCAGTACACACACTTCTGCAGTATAATGGTCTCCCCACACCCCCACAGCCAGGGATGCGGATGTCTACAGAATCAGGGACAGCAGTGAGGAGGACAAAAGTTCCTTCTACAAGTGGAAACTAGAGGTTTAGCGACTTTGAGGTGAGGAAGGAGGCCTGTATCTCCCTAAGCAGGGGGACTCAACACACTACACTGTGTATGATGATATTGGTGTCACCTTCGACCACTGCACTGGAGAAGGCGCTTCACCTTAGGCACGATATGGGACCCCAAACCAGACACTGAAGCCTGTGCTTTCAGGCACGCATCTTATCTCTGCTTAGCCGTAGCAATGCCCTGCCCAGGGAGCAGAACTCTTTGAGGCACCCGCTCCATCCCTCCCGGTGGGTTTCCAAACCTGCAGTGGGACACATCGCGTATGCAGCCCCTCGGGGCAGTGAGGCCACGGTACCCCATCCACCGGCCCCTCAGCACACCACGCTGCGGCTCAGACCCCGGCAGGGACCCTCCGCCACGCCGGGGCCAGCCGCCTCCCTCGCCGTGACTCTTCCCGTCGGGGGGGATTTCTCGCTCCCCCCTGTCCCTCGCCGCTCTCGGAGGGGAGGTGCACCGGAGTTCCCCATGCTCCGGGTCTCCCGTCTCCGCCTCCGCGCCCTCCCTTATAGGGGCCGCCCGAGGCTGCCGGCGCAGACGCCTCGCAGACGTCCCTTGCCCGCCGCCCGCCCGGGAGCCGCAGCACAGTAAGTCCTTCGTGCCGCCTGTCCGGGCTGCGGGGCACGGTGCTTTCCCCCTCCCCGTAGCGCTGGGGTCTGTCCCGCTTCTGCCGTGCCTCTGCCGCCCTCCCAGCTCGCTTGTCGCCAGGCTTGTGGAAGGCTCTCCGCTGTCTCCGAGGGAGGGGACAAGTCAGTGGTAGGAGCTAAGGGGTGCGTTCCCGGACAAAGCGACGGATTTCAGCCCGACTTCATAATAAGCAGAGTAGAGAGTAAACCAAACTGCTGCAAGAAGGACAGCAGCTCCAGAGACATCCCGGAGCTGGGGTCTGCTAGGATATTTGACTGCATCGCGATGGCTGGGTCAGATTTCTGATGCTCATCCCTCAGATTTCAGGGCATGAACACAGGCTGTGAGCAGTGACTCCTGTTACCCTCATCCTCTTCCCCAAAATCCCTACATAGGTCTTGATCTCCAAAGCATCCTAAACCCAGGTCAGGCACCGGGATCCAGATTCAGCGTGGCGCTTCCTGCTCCCTCCTCTTTGTCTCTTCTCAGAAGGCAGTGTTTTTCTTCCCTAATCGCAGAAAAACAATTGGATTTTGTTCACTCAGCATGATTGCACCAGAAAAACACCATTTAAGTGCTTGGACCTTATACAGTCCCAAGCAGACCCTGTGCCCTGCATCCTGCCAGCGTCAGTGTGTTGAGCTGGCACAGTTCTGCCCTGCCATACTTGCCATGTTGTGATTTTGTTTCTGCCAAGTCAGGGGAACCCCACTGCCTCTAGGACCTGTCTTTTCCCAGAGCCCTAAAGAGCCCATTGAATTTCCCTCCTATCCTTGGGCAGCAACGCCACATCCACTGCATCAGTTCCTCGGGCACAAGTTGAAAAGTTCAACCTCAGGGTTAGGATTCTTGATGTGTTTGAAGTAGGATTTCTTCTTCAGACTGCTGCAAAGTAAGGATTGAACTTACTGTGACTGGAGCATATGGCTCCTGTAGAAGCCATGGTGCCTCGCCAACACAAGTTCAGAGCAGAAAGAAACAGTCATTCTCCAAAGCATTCAATTGCTTGCCCCTGCTGAGGGACTTTGAGGCTTGTCAGTTCCTAAAAAGCCAATCAAGTGGGAGCAGAGAGCTTTGGAAAACTCAGGTTTGGGCTGGCTTTTGTAACTCTCTCTGTAAAAAGAGACCTGGAAAGCCGAAGAGTCTGAAGATGCTGGCAGAGGCTTCCAGGGAGTTCGTGTATCTCCTCAGCCTCTGTTAGCTCCAACAGTGAACTTTGCAAACTCCAGGCCTGAATGCAGGATTTGGCTTATTTTGTTATGAAGGCAAAATCCTAGATGGCCACAGCTGGGTTCTCATTTAGTAGCAGAAGTTTACAACAATATTGCTTGGATTTGAAGCAAGAAAAATTAACATAATGTGCTGCTTTTTCGCTGTTTGTTTTTTTTTTTTCTTTTCCAATAACAATATATATATGTATAACTTTCTCTTTTGCTGTTTGAAAACTTGTCTCTAACAACAGGAGAGACTGGTTTACAGGACTCTTTCCAGTTATGTTATGGGAAAAAAATTCCCATTTAAAAATTACTCAGGCACTGTGTAGCTTTATCTACTCTGTTCCCCTGTCATGTAGGTGATACATGGGTTAATGCTGGTTTTAAGTATTTCACATGTAGGGAGATGACCTGGAATCCTCTGCCTGGTCTACCACTGCCGTTCTCATAAGTCCCTTGGGTCCCTCATCATCCTCAGACCCATTGGAGTCCCTGGCACATGGATTGAGTCCCCTGGGAAGGCTCCACTCCTGCCCTGACTTCTTTACTGGAGACACAGGTTTTGTTTCCCCTCAGCTTCTGACTCCATTAGGAGCAGAGCCTGGTCACCATCAGAATGGTGCTGGACCACACAGGGTTGTGAGTGTCCATAAGGGTGTATGGATAAGAGCCTGGATTCGAGCAGCACAGTAAAATTTCAAGGTGAGGCTGTTGGTGGAGCTTGTCTATGGAATGTGATTTCTCAGGCAGAGCCAAGTGGGAGCCCCCATCTTCACAGTGTCTCCTTTCAATACCCAATCTTGCTGATGAAAATTCATACAAAAAAAAAAACCAGCTTGCAAAGAGTGGTGATGGCATCTCCATATAAAACTTGCTTTGATTAGGAGATTCTTTAGGTGTCCGAGCTTAGTCCCAGGTACACTAAACTCGAACTGGCCGCACTGCTTTACTGCTTCCAAAGATGGTTTGACCTGGTGAGATTTTCTTGTGTGGGCAGGGGTGACCCCCTTTCTACAGGAAAGGGGGGAGAAAAGGCTGATGCAGAGCTAAACTTAGCTAAATAACTCTGGATATCTGCGAGGCTGTGGGAGAGTGGGGGATTTCCACTAAAATAAGACATAAATCCTTGCAATGTGGTATGTCAGCAGGCTGGAGAGGACTGAGAATCCAAGCAAACACTTATTAATACTGGCAGCAGCTCAGGAAAAATATCAGCAAAACATTTCAGAATAGGGGTAATTAGTAAATCTCTTCCCCTGAGTGCTCTCTGGCACTGTATGAGCCACCTCTTACAAATGAGCTCATCCCCAAAGTGTCCGGCATGAAAGATGTTTCCTTTGAGGAGGAAAAGGAGAAAAGGGAAGCCGCTGTCACCAGAGTCTGAGTTGTGTCCTGCAACGTGGCTCTGCTCCAGGTATTTCCCTCACCCTTGCAGCCCACCCTGGAAGAGCTCTAGCCCAGGGGTATGCACTGTGTTCAGCACCATGCGGAACGCTTGCTGCGTCCCTGTCCAGACGCACTATCAGTAAGCAACACTGTTGTCCAGGTGGTACAGAGCTCTGAATAGATGCTATGCGTGCTGTGCTGCTCTTCTGGTTGAAACCACAAGCTGAATATACTACGTCAAATATAATTTGAGCTAAAGGTTCCCCTGGCATAGATTATAGCGCCACATTATAATGAGGATGACAATGATAACAGTAATTAACAGTAAATTAGTAATAATATTGAGTTGGGATCTATGTCAAGTTGACCTTAAACCACTGAATTTCCCAAGATTTGAACTTGAACTATGTGCCTGAGAAATGATTCCACATTTCCCTAAGTGTTAACTGATAAAACAATTAGGAGCCTGCTGAAGTTTGAACAAGCTTTGATGTGTGAGCAGCGCACAGGTATGCAGGAGCAGCCTGTGGCCATGCAAGCAAAAGCCAAGCTCCTGGTGTGTCCCATCTGCTACAGCAGGCAGGAGCGGGTGCTGACAAGGGCACAAGGAGCAGTGCTGGCACAGCATCTCCTGCCTGTGGCATCCAGCCATAATCAGTGCCACTTCCTTTTAGCTGAGTGTTTCTCATATAAAGTTGGGAGGTTTTGTTAAGAAAGTTTCTTATAGGCAGTTTTTATTAGGTGTTTCTTACAGTAAATGCTTGGCCATCTAATGATAGAGATGGAGGCGGAGTTTTCAGTACTAGTTGCCATAAGGGACAGAGGCTGCGTTTCAAGGTAGAGATGGGGTTTGCTGGTATTTCCTGCTGCAGATACTTCCTGCTGTAGATACAAACATATAGAAACCAGCAGTGGCACACCCATAAAGGCTGGGCAAGTGTTCAAGCTGGCCAAATGTGAGTGAGAATGGCCACTGCACCAATGGCAGATACTGCATTGACAGCCTTACTCAGATGCTGAATTCCTTCAGCATTTATTAGTTCAATATGAAAATCACACCCTGACGCACCAAAATTGCCAGCAGTTCCAATGCTGCTGATCTGGACAAAGTTCTGCCAGCCATTGAAAACTAGACTTCTGACCAAGTTAATCATTCCCTTATGGACTGTTTTTTTTGTAATGTCATTTCAATGATTTTCAAAGATACATTATATTCATCCTTGCATTGAAGAAGAAGCAAAACCATTTTGAAATTCACCTTTCTGAACACCATTCTTCAAAACAAAAGACTCTGGAAGTGATCTTTGAGTGTAAGAAAGGGAGAGGTACTTTGGTGAGAAAAAAAAGGAACAACAAATGCTTTGTTTGGAATAATAGGAGAGAGAGAAAGGACTCAGCTGAGTCTGTGCCTGAACAAACAGGAAGGAAGGGATTTGGCAGAATGAATCTAAACACACCATCATATTGGGAAATACAGACCAGGAAAACAGCCCTACAAAAATTAGGGAAGTCCAAAAACTCTTAGAGAGCATCCCTGTTGCTGTATTTTCTTTAATGGAAATGTAACAAAAAGAATCTCATTTCCACTGTTTTTAGGATTCTAGTGGGGCATCCTGACTAGAATAGCCAAAGTGAAACATGGTGGTGTTGCATCTCTCCTTCCCTCCATCTCCAGTAAGTGTGCTAGGGGAAGAAGTAGGAGCATAGCTTCAGCCCTGGCTCAGTGCCACCGGGCAGCTCTCGTCCTCAGCCCCCCCTTTGCTCACCCACATCGCCGGCCCCACAGCCCTGGAGTGCAGTGACCCAATGGCTCTGGCAGCCGCCTCTCTCACACTCAGCCGTGGGAGCACCTTAGGTTTAGCTTCACGCTTTGCCCCAGATCACACATTCAGCTGAGAGCCAGCCAGGTCCTACACACACCCACACCCATTCTTCTACATGAATGAGTTTTAATCTTCACTGTGTTTTAAAAGCAGTAGCATTACTAATCCTGAGCATGACCTGGCAGCCAAAGCACAGAGAAGGAAAGCTTTCAACAATGCCAGGCTCTGACTGCTCTGTATACCACCCTGCTGTTACCACTAACTTGATGCTTCAAAGCTCTCCAAGCTGCTAGGAGCTAGCAGGAGGAATTGCAATTAAAACAAAAAACCCAGAGTCTTCCAATGAGTTTGCTCAGAAATAAGTATCAGAGTTTGAATCAGCATGATACATATCAACAGGATAAACTTGACAAGGGTATTTGAAGATCACCCCAGTGTGGCCTAATAAGTGAAGGGAAATTCTTCTTTCATTTAAAGGCTTATGCAGTGCAGGTAAGCCAAAACTTGCCTGAGAGTTCTTTGTACAAAAGTGCACCGGTCTCCTATAAAGTCAACTAAAAAAAAAGTGTTGTTACAACAAGGGTTGGAAACTATTTATTTAAAATATTTATATAGTTATATTTATTACATAGATTAATATGCACAAAAATCTATAGCAATATATTAAATTCTACATGTACATGAATAATTCTAAATACAAACTCCAACAATGTGTTTTTACAATAACAAATTGCCACCATTAAATATTTGTAGCACAGGAGCATTAGTGGTAGAGCAGGATTCTAGCAGGATAATGTCTGTTTAAACAAGGCTAAACCACCCTGATCCTCATGCCTTTTTCCTATTTCCCCCTCAGCCAGGCAAGGACTGCTCTGAACATGCATGCAGCAGCCCTGATAACTAGCACCAGTTTCATTTAGCAGCTCTGGGAAAGGTCCAGTGTGGTTAGTGCCTGCTTATCAGAACCTTGCCCCTCCTGTACCCCGTTGCACCAGCATTTCTTTCTGCACAAGCCTCACATTTCAACATAAAGAGCTGGGGCAATAATTGCTCCTGGGTATGTGAAAACACTCATCAAGTCACACTGAAGTTGCCTTGTCTTGGGATGCCATAGTCACCCTGGGACCATTTTGAAAATGAGATAATGTAGAATGTTAGTGGGTTTGAAGGGTCTGAATGCGTCCCTCAGCTTTTGTCTACTGCTTTAGTGATGTGGGGAACATGTAGAGCATTGAAGCTGGAATTTTGGGGCCTAAAGCAGTAAGTCTTCTAATGCTTATATCAGGATATACTGCTGTGCTTCCCACACTCCCATCCTTTTGATCACATTGTTCACGTCCCCAGTGTTTCTGAACTCTCAGTCACTTCCCTGTGAGCTCTCCTCAATAAAGCTAAGAATTTTATTATTGACTTAAATGGGGACACAGTTAAACCAGCAGGACTTTTGCTCAGCAAATACTGATGCATAACTGGCTTGTTAGGCCCATCTCATATTCATGCTGTATTTGCAAACTCAGTGTGCAATAAACTACATGGATGCTTCCAGAAATAGCTGCAGCCAGATGAGCTGAGACGAGCAAAAGCAGGCCCTGAGGAAGTGGGAATTGATCCCAATGCCATATAAAGCATATAAAGGGAGTTTTGTGGTTGATTTGAATAGGCACAGGATGCTACTCTCACCCTCCCACATCGTTCATGTGCAGCATTCATGCTAGTGTCTGCACTCCCACAGCATCCCATGGGAGAACCCTACTCTCCTGTACCCAGACAATCTCAAAGTCCCAAATCAAGCCACCTGAGTTTTCCTGAAAGTCACTCATTAATTTTCTCTAAGTTATTTATTAGACCAGAGAGCTGATTCCATCCTCAGTTACCTGAGGTGATGTTGCTCAGAGGCTCTCCTGCTGAGCTGTGCTCATATCAGATGTGTGTAGCACTGCCCACATATGGACAACTCGTTCCAGAATTAATTTTGTTAATGGGAATATACTTTGCCACATTGTGCCATGACATTTTTCATGCCAACTGTTACAATCTGACCGGT
The DNA here is from genome assembly GCA_032466535.1 of Forpus xanthops. Lineage (NCBI taxonomy): Eukaryota > Metazoa > Chordata > Aves > Psittaciformes > Psittacidae > Forpus > Forpus xanthops. Next base: position 29,960 of record JASSUY010036704.1, read on the forward strand.
TCTTTCTGAAATTTACAGGCTAAAAGGAAAATGATGAAAATGTTACCTTTTTTCCAAAATGGTCCCATTGGAATGTGCAACGGATCAGAGGGTTGCATTGGTGCAAACAAGCAGCTTGAAAACCCTTCGACATCAGTAGCTAAGCAAATCCCCTCCTGTCCTGAACCTTCTGGAGACGAGATCTGGTCCAGGGACCAGGAGAAGATGAGAGAAAAGCCAGAGGGAGCCTACAGAGCCTCACGTGCATCTTCCATTGCGAGCAATGGGAGCTGCACCTCTGCTGGTGACAGTCCTGAAAAGGGAAAGAAAGGAATAAAGGAAATCTTTACAAATGCATTTAAGAAAATGAAAAAGATCAAGACACCCAGTGGTAAGTGCTCCTCCATTTTCCTCCACCTCATAGGCCATAGTTACTTCTACAGGGCCTGCACAAGGTGGAAAATTGTCCCCTTGAGGGATAAGGGCACTGACAGATTGAAGTGACTTGGCCAAGAAACCTTGAGAAGCATGGGCTGAGGGAGACCTCAAGTCAGGTTTTTTGCTACTCCTTGAGGAACTGCCAGTTTGTGTGGTTTCTGTCCAAAATAAAACTTATTTCTACCTCTCATGGTGGCACAGAGATCTGTGGGTGGGCAAGAAACCAAAACATACTTCTCTACTCTGTTCCTCTATGAAACCACCACCCTGTGAAATCTCCTTTTTCCCCAAGGCAGCAGTGAGCAGCTTGCATAGTTCTTTCTCAGGGCTGATATATGAACACACAGTTCCTCCAGTCACAACACCTGCTCAGAAAAACCCAAAACTGGAAAGGAAAGTGCCCCTTGGCACTTCCAAGCCTCACCTACCACCTCAGATAACATATGTCATTACCTGGTTCAGAAGCTTAATGAGCTGCACCTTGAATTTGCTCAACTAAAGAATCAAGTCTACTGAAAACAGGCCCTTTGTGCCTTTCTTCTTACTGCTGCACTGCCCCATTCCCAATGTCTTTTTTGAAATAAAGCAACCAGAATTGCAGAAAATATTCCAGATGAGATACTACCACTGCCTGGTACAATATTTTACTGTTTTTCTGCCTCAGATAGACGTTCCTCACTGCACACATCTTTGGGTCTTGTATGATATTTTCACCATCATCTTTCAATTATGATTTAGTAGTTCTCCAGGCATATCTCTTCTTCCTCCGTCTCAAGATGATTCACATCCAGCTTGCAGCAAAAATCCTATTCGTTGCCAAGTACCTTTTGTTCTATTGAATTTGTGTCTTATACTTCGTGCTATTAAATTTCACCCCATTTACTATTCAAGTTATCTTGTTTCTGTATAAAACAGGAACTGTATAATACTAAGCCCTCAGTTTTGATGATGTCGCTGAACTTTGTGTAATTAACAGATGCCAGTAGGGCACTCCCAGCTTTTGTGCTGCAGCCTCTGAGGAGAGTATGAAGTAAGATGAGTTTCATGAGTAATATAAGCTTTCTCCAAGCAGAGTTTTCCATAAAAACCTTAAAAACGCCAACAAAACTTATTTTGAGATATTTTTTATTTCTCCAGTTTAACTAATAACTTCCCAGATTGACCCATATTGAGAGGCTGCAGCTCAGATAAGATGGTTCAATTGTATTTATATCACCTGCTAAATGCATCCTCCAGAAACATTTCGCAGATCAGATTGTGCCAGCCTATTTCTGGAAAACCCATGTGGTATTTCCTCTAGCACATCTCGTTTAGCTGCATCTTGCCATCTACGATTTTTCTAAAGCCATGCTGGAATTAGAAATCCATGACTGGAGATTATATTAATGGGAAAGGAGATAACAAATAAACAAATAAATAAATAGAACTTCACAAATCTGAATTTTGGGAACAGTTATAGGTAGCTCATGAATAGCTGTCTATGCGTAACACACTAGTGATGGGTATTCAAATTTCCATTGCCCCAGTTAGAGGCAATCTAGAAAAAAATCTGATCTTTAAATAACCAGAAAGATTTTCTATCTGCTGAAGGAGCCTAAGATGCAGTGCTAGGGAAATATAATCATTTTTTAAAGTATTCCAGAGCCATTGTTTTTTATAAAGCAGAAATGTATTCTTCACTATTGGGTAAAGAAAGGCTGTTCTTCTTTCACCAGTCAAAAAAATCATGGATCTCCTTGAAGAGCAGAAGTTTTGCGAAGCCACTCAGCGTCTGATTGTCCTGCAGAAGAGCCTGTCTAGCAAAAGTGAGGAGGGACTGAGCACCAGCCAGCAAGATGTCGAGTCCATTTATGAAGTTCTGAATTACAAAGTCTTCAGTATCTTGAAAGACTCCATACTGCTAGCCAAAACAAACCCAGAACTGCTGCAGCAGGCAGTAGAGGCACTGAAAGAGCAGGAGAAAGAAGATCAGAACTACGCATCAGAGAATCCACCTGACCAAAACCTGCCATTTAGACCTAGGAAATGGAAAGAGCTTTGGATGGCTGCAATAAAGGAGTCGGTAGAGACTCGAATGAAAGACACAAGCCGTACTCCCAGAACTGAGAACCTCTCTGCAGTTGGCCAGAATCTCCTACACATGGGAAAGACAATGAAAGAAGATTTGATAGTGGTTGTGAAATACATTAAACAGCTTTATCCTCCTGATTTCAGTGTGTTCAGCGTATATGCAGAACTCTACCACAATTATTTTGCCTCCCAGACAAAAAAAAGTGCTGAGTCTCATCTGGAAGACAAGGATATTTACCTTCTCCTATCGTGGGTGCACAATTTTTATCCAAAGTAAGTAAAGCTTTTACACATGCTTATCCTTGGTGGTCGATGCAGGTTCACTGGCTACAAAACCAGGCACTTTCTTGGTTTATGAATTGGTACCATTGCAATGCAGTCTGGAACCTGGCTAGATTTTAGTGCTGTTGTGCTGATGTACACTAGCTGGCCAGGACAGCCAGAAGGGACACACTCAAGGCTGCTAGTCTGTAAGGGCCGACCTCATCAATCAGGCCTTTGGGTGACAGACAGACATGCAGATGTTTAGGGCTTCATTCACTGGGTAAATTGGGCAGGTTTGTTGCCCTGAGCTATATTTCTGCTGCAGACCTGAACTCATTCTTGGAAATTTTGGAAATTTCAGCCCTCTGGACCAGAGGGCAGCCAATAAATTGAACCTGAGATCCAGTTGTCTGGGGCATGGAGAATGTTGCTTAAATGTTACCTACTGTCTATGCTCTCCTCCTGGTTAGGAGACCAAAGAGTGTACCCCTGTGAGAGGACGTCTTCAGCCAAGGGTCACCCTTCATCCTCACAATCCCTGTCAGCTATCAAACTGAAAGTATTCCTTGTTGTGGCTTATAGTACCGGATGGAGAATTGAGGGCTCTCATTCTTAGGTGACAAATAGTAAATACACCAGCAATGTTTCTTCTGCTGTTCTAAAGCCATTCAACCTTCACCTCTACTTTTCTTCTTGTGTTTCACTGATGGGATATAATGAGTCAGTGTTGATCCTGGAAGTTTTCCAGAGCCGGTAGTGTGCTATAGGTCAAGATACTCAGGCCTGAATCAGTGTGTGTTTGGAAATCAGTGGCAGTGAGGAGCAGGGCTGAGCCTGATCAGCACAGCCCAGTGCTGGGGACGGTGCTGGCCTGGGAAGCAGCTGCCTTGCATAGTGTTCCCAGAGGTATCTGCTGAGAGACCACCTCTCTCCATGAGCCAGCTTGCTTCAGGTCCCCATCCCCACCAGTGCGCAGCAGCTGATGCTCAGGAGCTGGGCAGAACTTGACTGTTCCCCAGGGTTGCTCAGGGTCCCACCCCCGGCACAGATTCAGCTCCTCTGAGTTCTGCCTGGCCTAAGGACAGTGTACGTTTCCATCTGTTTTTTCACTGATAGCCTCGAAAAGTGTTAGTGATTTGCATCAACAGCTGTCTTGAATTACGCTGCCCTTGGAAAACGCAAATGTTTGGCTTTTTCATTCCAGAGATATGAGAAAAGATCATGTTTTAGCCGAGGAGTTGGAAAAAGTTAAGCTTGGAAGCCTCTTACCATCAAGTCTAAGCAAAGAGCTTGAAAAGAAATACCTTGACAGAGAAGAGGTAAGAATCTGTTCAGTCCCTCCAATTCCCTTAGCTGTTCCCATGAGACTCCACAGACCAGCTCTGACTTGTCCTGCATGCACACTCCTCACTTGTGAGCCACACGCCCTTCCAGAGAGAAGCAAAAGCAAGAATGCTTTTGTTTCTTTTCGGGGGTCAGGTCAGCTTTCTGCTAGATGGGACTTGCAGAGAAACTTCTGCTTAGCCCTGGCAGCCATCAGAAAAGAGCTGCTCTGTTCTTGCGCACCTTGTAGTAGGAAACTGGGGGGAAATACAGCAACTCTTTGTGGGTATCTTTCCTGTTGTCTGATTAATTTCCAGAGGGATTTATGCTCCCTCTTGCAGCTGGTGAATTCAGCATTACTTCTGTTCCCTGCAGCAGTGCCAGGGCTGAGGTGAGCACAAAGCACGCAGGTCTGCTTTTGAAAAATCTGTTTCTTTGATGGAGGGTGGCCTGGTCTGCAGAAAATAAGAGTTGCTTTGCTTTTTTGGATCACTCTTGCATTAATGGAAACAAGAATCAACTTTCACAGTATTCCCATAGCTCAGAGCTTTTGTTATTTGGGGCTGGAATTCCCAGAAAATGAAAAGACAAGTTCCAGGTTTAGCTGTAGCCAGTGATGGTTTGCATACGGGAGGGGTGGGTGTGAGGGCTGCAAAGCACATGAGCAAACTTGGAGATCAGAAATAAATGCCAGCCACCATACAGATCATTTCCAAAGCCATGCTGCGCAGTGTGCACACAAGAGGGGGCAGAGCAGAGAAAATCTGAGAACGTTTTGTTTCACTCTCCAGCACCCACCAGACATCAGAATTGCTCATAAGAAAGCATTGCAAAACCAGGTCTGCTGATAGCACTGAGTGTGACACACAGGCAGCATGTGGCTGGAGGAATCTGGGCTCTGGCACGCATAGCTGCCTGCAACCTTCCAACCTCCTGCTCCCTTCCCCTGCCCTCCAGATCACCACTGAAGTGGCAGACAGGGGTGTACACCTTGACCTGCATTTCTACCCTGAAATACTCAAATCATTGTTGCATAGGTGTGTATTGTAAGGGGGTTGTTCTTGCTAATGTGAAGTGGTGGGTAAGGTGTCTCGCAACAAGGATCCTTTATTTCTCATCCAGGATGGAGAAAAAAGTATGTATGCTCAGACAAGTGAAACCTGCATAAGGCAGGAGCTGCTACATATACTTTGTGGTAAATGCTGTTGTTCTTCCTTCCTTAAAGGCTACTATCAAAAATCTGCTGAGCAGATGTTTAGATAAAGAAATCCAAAGATGGAAAGAAGAAGAAGAACCAGAGAAATTCAATGGTCATTTTCAGAGTGAACTACTAGGAATATTTGTTATCCAGGTAATACAGATGTATGTTAGAAAGAAACAGTTTCATCCTGCGTGTATTTAGGATTTGAGAATAGCCAAGATCAATGCAAGAAAGCAAAAGGCCAAATCACATACGTAGGGTAGTAGTAGAGCTGGGTGGTACAGGGCACCCCAAGCCCATGGTCTAACATGATCCTGATCCACCACATGCTGGAGACAAACTCCTCTATGAGCAGAATGAGCAGGAGATCTACCTTCATTTCTTCCTGTGCAGTCTGTCTGTACCACCAGATGATGCCAAGCCGTTAGGCACTGGGTAATGTAGCAGCAGAGAAACAAAAGCTAGGCTTAGCCAAGCAAGGAAATAATGTGATGCTGTTGCCCTGCTTGCTCCCAGGGAGGCTGCAGAGCTGCTCCAAGAGCTCGTGCCCTTTCCCCTCACCCAGCACTCTCCTCTGGCTGCAGAAGATTAGTAGAGTTTATTTTTTTAAATAAACATTTAATATTTTAAGGTGGTTGTGCTTAAATTGGTTTTTTAATGCAATGAGATAATATTTGGAAGAAAAAAGGCAAAAAAAAACCAAAACCCCCAGCTGTCACTTTCCCCACTTTCTCAGCTACTTTATAGACTTTAACACATTTTTCTTCTTCACCTCTCTCCAAATCTGAAAATGGGGCTCAAAATTGGCTTGAGCTAACCAAATAAGCATAGAAGTATAGCTGCTCTTCATAGTCCTTGGCTCAGTGGCAGGGGGATGCAGGAAAGCTGGGTGCAGTTACTGCAGTTAAGCACCTCTGCCTTTTTAACCAGTGAACCTGGCCTTTTTGGAGCAGGCAGCATTTAGAATTGATCTTGTTTCTTTGTTAGAGTATCTACAGCGGCCAGAAGCGAGCCAACGACATCAGCATGGCAGTGGGAGAGGAGCTGTCACATCGCCTGTGGAAGGAGCTGCCTGCCTTCCTGAAAAGGTGCAGTAAGGCAGCATAGGGCAGCAGGGCTGTCAGAGCCACTCAGGGCATACACTCATCTGCCTCTCCCCTTCCCATCTCCCTTCCAGCTACAAGGATGCTTTTGAGGATTTCAAGGAGAAAAGCAAGAAGCACAGATACTACAGGCCTATACTGATTGCAAGTGTCAACAACTGCTGGAATTTTAGGTAAGGATCCAAAAGAAAAGGCTTTGCTCCTTCCTCCTTATTCTCCTATCCATAAGATAGTGTGACAGAGGGGAGGTACTCCAGGGAGGGCAGAGGAACATCCATCTGCCTGCAGAGGAAGAATTGGATACCTCTGAATTTCTCTCTCCCTTTTGAGTACAGATTATTCTGACCTTGCTGATATTTCCTTGCAGAGACTACACAGAGAAAAACGTGTCAGAAAAGGATGACAATAAAGCCAGTATCCTCAGCACACTCAGTGACATTGAAAACAGTGGCTTTGATGTGCTGCTTCAGCAGCTGTTTGTCCAGCTGAAGGTACCTTATCCATGCCCCATACCCTGCTGCTCCATGGCTCAGCCTGTGCTGTTTTCAGGCATGCTCTTCTGCTATGCTGTCAGTTGCACAGATCTCTAATTCAAATGCAGAGAAGTTCAGAAGGGCTCAAGGACAGATCACCTCTCAGCATCAGTCCTAACTCATATTGCTGCCAGAAAACTCAGACTCACTTCTTCTTGAGCTGGTCTTCAAGCCTGCAGGGAAAACGGATATAGCTACGTAGGGGTGGCAGTACAGACCAACATAAAACATGTTGATCACGTCCCTGCTGCAGGAGGGAGAATCTCAACCTGCATGTGTTTACACTCCAATCTGTCGGAAGCAATCACAAATGACATGAACTGTAATTATGCAGCTTTCGGCTTCTTCATAAAGGTGCCCTGAAAGGCACTTGTGGTTTCTTTCTTTTTGAAAGAAAAACTGAATTCTTTCTTTTTTCTTTTCTGTTTTTTTGTATATAACACAAGCTTTTTAAGTTAATCAAGTGTGGTGGAGGGGAAGGCGTAGGAGTCAGGAATGTTCAGCCAAAATCTCTCCTGCTTTTTCTGTAGGGCCTTTTGAAAGTCATGACAGTGCTTTTTTATCATTTTCATATTTATTTACTGTTTCCAAGAAAAATTGTGATTGAAAACATCCCATGATGGTTCTTTCTTTTTTTTTTTAATCCCTGATGGTTCCATAATTCTTTAATCAGACAAGATAGTGTGCACAAAACATGGAAAATGTGGGGGAGAACCAAAGCATCTTCAATATGAGCCTTTCAAGCTCTCAGTCATTTTCATCATGAGGAACAAAGAAAGAGGCACAAACCCAATACATCCCCCTCTTCCCCTGCCCCATAGGTCATCATCATACACATCCATCCACAGGTCATCATTCTGAACTGTCACTGTGTAGGGTATTGTACATACAGAAATGTTAAATACACACGTGCATAGAATTTGTTTTGAGGAAACTAAGCAGATTTTCCTCTTTTCAGCCAATTTATAAGAAGCTTACAGAAAATAAGTGGGACTCCAGCAATGAAATAATGAATGAGATCATTAAAACCACCAACAAACATATTTCAGACTTCAAGACCCTAAAGGATCCTTTCTACCAGGTAAGTCAGATTCTGGGAGGGATTCTGAGATGCTGAGGCTGTGTATTCAGCTCTGATGCTCTGGGACTTGAGTCATCTTGACTCGCAATAGCTGGTGAGCTGGCCTGGCATCAGAGAGCCTCTCAGGCAAGGTTCCCATCAGCATGAAGTTTATCTAGATTTGCCATATAAATCTTACTCTTCTCCAACAGAGGCAGACTCCTACAGCTCTGCTGTGGTGTTTGCAAAGAAAACCACCCCTGCTGTAGAGAAAGTGCTTTAGGAGCCACCCAACATACAGCTTTATTTATGTATGGGTTTGGTTATCCATGTTGAAACACAGATGCAATAGCATGGTTCTGTCTCGTGGCTCTTGATTGCCCTAAGGACTGTAGAAGATGGATGCAACTGGGAAAAATCCCGCCTGATTCACAACCTCCTCTTCAGTGGTGCTGGAATATATATGAAACATCACCACATAAAAAAACCTCTTTGTTTTCCTGCCTTTGTCTTTTTAGTAGCTGGAACAAAATTATGATGTTTTGTGTATTAGAGAAAGGAACAGGAGGAGCAGCATGAATTCCTGTTTCTCTGGAGTACTGTTATTTCTCCAATACATCTCTTGTATGCTTCAAACACTTCCCAGAAGGAAACAAGATTTGGAAATTCCCACACTTCATTAGTTTGAGTACAAACAAATTCTCAGCATCTAGGATGTCACATACCAGTAATGGGGAGGTTGGCAACCAGCATGATTCCATGATCAGCAGCAGGCGTTTTGGTGGGCAAGTCTTACAGCACCCAAAACATTTCTGTCCTCCATCCACACAAGCAAAAGTAGATGGGTGAGCCCTCTTCTCCTTCCCAATAGGCTGTCATCGAGAAGATCCATGCGCACTTGGTTAAAGCGTACATTGTGAGGCTGCTGAAGAGGAAAGTCAGCCTGAAAGGTGCAGCACAACAGCAAAATTTGGCCCAACACATCTCCAAGAATGCTGCTGACCTGGAAGCCTTCTGCACCAGCAATGTACGTGAGTGTACTGTGAACACAATGGCATGGGGCATGATACACTGAAAAACAGGAAAACAAATTTTCTGGGGCTTCTTGTTAACCTTTCCAAATCAGCTTAATTTCCTGGAAGGCAGAAAGAGGTGTCCAAGTGCCTGCAGGCAGGAAGGCTCCCCTGCCACCAGCCCACCCCTCCCCAGATGGAGAGCTGTGATTTCATCCTCCTTTGTCCCATAGGCAGCGGTTTCCTTTCAAAGGTTTATAACATAATATGGTCAGATGATTTAGCTAAATCTCTGGTTTCAGTACAGCTTGCATGGAGTCTGGGTTTTGACTCTTCCCCCTCACCCTTGATATTCCTCATTCTGCTGCTTTTAGGTCTGGCAGGGGCTGGAACAGACCCCAGGAAACAGCTTCAGAAACCAGCTCCTGGACTGGGTAGAGGTTTGTACCTCCGCGGTGCCCTGATGACCTCTTTCTCTTCTGGCAGGGGTCTCAAGCCACGTGGCTGAATTCAGTGCTCCCCAAACTGGCTGAAATAATCCGACTTCAGGATTTAGGTGCTATTAAAATTGAAGTTGCAACACTCGCCACCACATACCCAGATATCCGGTAAGAGACACTGGAACAGATTTGCAAACACACTGATGGAATTTTAGTTGAGCTGGCAAACAATGAAATAGGAGTATAGGTGACATTCTTATAGCCTGAGTCTTTAAAAATGGGTGGGGGCTGCTGCCAGACTGGGGCAATCCCAGTACCATTGGACAACAAAATAATCCATTTTAAAAAGCCTTTTTAAATATTCCAAGTTCTGGCCTGATTTTGTGCTTTGCCTTGGAGATTCCCTACTCTATCACAAACCTCGCAGGACAGTGCTGTGTCCTATGTAGGACTGTCAGATGCTGAGTTGGCATCCATCAGGGATCTTAGCACCCCAGGTGGGGTGAGGGTCACATCCTTTAGCAAGGGTCCTATCATGCAGAGATCTGCAGGAGGAGATAACACCTACCTGTTTCTCTTCCACAGCAAAAGGCACTTGGAAGCGTTCCTGTACATCAAAGCCAACTTGTCTCGCAGTGAACTCAAAAGCATCCTGGGCTACTTGGCAGACAGCACAGCATCCCTGGTGCCCAAGGCCCCTCTCTTCTCTGACATAAATGTGTCCTAGACCAAGACACTCTTTGGCACCCCTTGTGCTGGACTGTTGGCTGAGCCAGGGATGGAGACCATCCCCTGGAGGGATGCACAGGGCACATTGACACCTTTTCCTATGGAAAGTGCCATGTCCTAATCCGCTGCTCAGCACTCGAATGGGAATCACCATCCCCATGCAGGGCCCAGAGGAGGATACGCCCTCAGGAGGAGCAGTGCCCACAAGGACCAGGGCTGCTCCTTGCATCAGTCATGCTCTCCTCCAAGGACTCCTTGGTGCAACCATATTCTCTGTCTAGACACTGCTCTGGTGCACTGACTTCTGTCTACCTCACAGTGTCCGTGAAGGCCATGTTTCTGGCTCTCCAACTAACCCAGATCGAGCAGGCATCTCCTGTATAGCCTTTTATATTTGAAGGGAACAGAGGGAAACAGAAACAGAAGCTGAATTTAGAGATGTTGGAGAAGTCCCATGTGAGCATGCCTGTACCCCATCTTCCTTCCTCAGAGCTGGGCAGGGGCAGCTGCATTAGGTGATATCCCATCAGGTACCAGGTTTCAGGTCAGGAGGAGCTGTTGCTCAGCCACAGCAGGACTCCTGCTGTCTCATTGTGCTGTAGGACCCCTGACCTCCAGACCTGGGATTTGGAGTGGTTCCAGCTGCACACTCTGCCCCCGCTGTCCAGGGGCACTGGAGTTTCCAAGCTGGAGTGTGTTTGTTTCACCTTTGTGAGGTGGGAGTCCCTGACCCCCTGGCAGCCACCAGCCCCTATTGCTATTGCAATGGATCATATGGGCTAAGCCCCAGCATCTAGTAAAACACTTCGGAATAATACCACTTAAGCTCTCCTTATCAAGGAAAGGACTTTTCCAGACCCCATGAACATCATAGGCTTTGAATGGGGTGGAGAAACTGGTCTCAAATTCCATTAAAATGTACTGAGCACCCCGTATGTATCACTGTTTCCCTGCTCCCTCTTTCCCATCGTGCTGTGAGGTAGATGTGATGTGAAAACGCAAATGGAACTGTTGTGAAACCGTGTTTTGATTTTACAGCACAGTTTTCTGGGAGGTGAATCACTTGCCAAAACAACGTGTTTAGTTGATGACCTTTCCCTTCTGTTTTTCTCTATTTCAACTTCTGAAGCGCTCTGTAAAAAGTCTGTCCGGAAGGAAGACATATAATGACTGTGCAAGCCATGTAATCTATTTATATGCGTATGCAGTGTACCATTGGTGTATTTTTGCATCCAATTTTATTTTTTCTCTGAGATACTCATTTGCAATATTTATATTTAAACAGTATTCAAATACGCTAGAAAAGTGACTCATTCTGTCTCTGGCTGTTTTTTCCTGCACTGCTGTATATAGTCCTATGTACTCCTTCAAGGGGCCAATTCTCCCTCTCCTCCCAGCCTGCTCTGGTGAATGTCACTCACTGGTTCCAGGTGTGAGGAGGGTTTTGCTGGGCTACTGACAAGCTGGAAAAGCAGAGGCTCCCTCTGTGCTGTGTTGGGTCTCACAGCCTGGCTTTAACCTGGTACAACAAAGTCCAAACCATCAGCATCTAAGCACTACTGCAGTCTCAATGTTGAATAATAAAAAAACATGTATTTGACATGCATCTCATCCTTACTGCTCTGGCATCCCCCTTCCTCCGTCTCTGTTGTCTCATCCTGTTCGTACAAGCCTTTAGGGGGTGCAGCCTGACAGAATTCGGCCCCGGCTGGTCCTCCTGGTTCCCTTTTATGCTCCTGGCACTTGCTGCTACCCTGTGCTATTGCTGCTACCCCTGTGAGGTGTTGCTGAGCACTGAAGGCTGCTCACTGGCAGTGGCCAGTGGCACACAACAGGAGGTGTCCTTTGCTGAGAGGTTATGTGGCAAAGCTGTACCCTGGGTAAAAACCAGTGCTTTGCTTTCAGTCTGCTGCCTGGTCATAGGTACCACAGACACCGTCTCCCTCCATCAGCACATTTACATTCACACAAAAGTCATATTTACACATAATTTAAAAACTTGTTGCACATCATTTAAACACTTATCCCAGCTACAAGTTGAAGGCAAATGCCAAACTGAACTCAGACAGTGCTGAGCACTCATGAAACTGTCACCTGTTGTGGAACGTTTTCTTTCCCAATTAGTGAAAGGTCATTTTGTTGTTATAAATAATCATGGTTTGATCTGTTAAAGGCCTACAGAAATGCATCTTACAAGTGATTGCACTGGTCTTTAAATAAAAAAGATTCCAGCTAAGTAAGCGCTCTAAGAAAATAGTGTATCTATTTCTATATCGCAATTAGGATGGGTAGGAGAAAGTGGTTTTCATACAAATTTCATGAGCCATATGGAACTGCATTGTGCAATTCTCTTCATCCTGCTATAAACCCCCAGCTCTCAGCCCTAATGAACCCAGGAAACTGACTTATTTAGCTTCTTGTATGACTCGACATTTACAATGGCATTTATTTATACTTGACATATTACACACAGCCAGGTACTTTCAAAAGTTTGCACAACTCTCTTCTAACAACAATGTGCCATGGTTTCAGATGAGGTAGAGATAATCTTAGTCTGTTGTGCAGAGCTGTGCTTTGAATTCAGGATGAGAGCAATGCTGATAATACACTGATATTTCAGTTGTTGCTAGGTACTGCCTAGTCTAAGTCAAGGATTTTGTTTTCCCATGCTCTGCCAGTGAGGAGGGGCATGGGAAGCTGGGAGGAAGCAGAGACAGGTTGCCTGACCCAAGCTAGCCAAAGTGGCATTCCATACCACAGCACATCATGTGCACTATATAAACTGGGAGGGTTGGCCAGGGGCCGCCAAGCTCTGCTCGTGTCAGGCTGGGTATCAGTCAGTGGAAGATGAGCAGTTGTACTGTGCCCCACTTGTGTTTATTGGGTTTTATCTCTCTGTTTTTCGTACTATTATTATTGTTGTCATGACTATATTGTACTTTATTTCAATTATTAAACTGTTCTTATCTCAAACCATGGGCTTTCCTTTTTTTCTGATTCTCCCCCATCTCATGGCATGGGAAGAGTGAGCAAGAAGCTGCATGATACTTAGTTGCCAGCTGGGGTTAAACCATGACGCAGTGTTAGATTAATACTGATAAACAGTGCTCCTATAAACTTACTACACCCAATTCCCTGAGGTCACTGTGTCCGGATATTCTTTACCTCTGCCGATGCTGATGTTTGTCCTTCCCTGGAGGCAGAGAAGGTAGGCAAGATGAACAAATAAATTCAGCTTTATAAACAACTAACCACGCTGGCCGCAGCTGCTGCGGCATTTCCAGCTCTTCCTCTCGCCTGCCATCAGTGCCATCCTGCTGGACATCACCACTGCACTGGTCTCAGACCTAGCTCTTGCATGCATGGACACATACTCTTGGCTCCATACCCATCCATCCCACCAGGCACTTCCATCATTTGGCAGAACACTCAAAGTTTACAGTGCAAAAGGTGCAGGGACACAGACCACAATGCACCAGAGGGTGGACTGAGGCATTACTCGCTTCCTCAGCTCCTGAAGGAGCTATCTGCTGCACATCAAGTCCCCAGAGACACCTGAGGAATCTCTGCCCTTGCTGCAGGGAAAGCCAAAACCAGACACATAGTTCCTGGGCTCCTCTGAGTTGTGAACATGATTTTAAACAGCAAAAACCTTCGACAGAGCCTGCTGAAAAACTCTGGAGTCTGCAGACCCAGAAATGAAGCATTAAGAAACCAGAACGCCTACAATTCCTCCTATTTGAGGTGGGATTTTCTCACCAGGATCCTCTGAGAGATGACACTCGGAGAGATAGCACTGGCCTAAAGGCCGTAGGATTTACTGATGCGCTGATGGTAAGAAAGACACACCAGACCAAAGTGCTTTGGCAATTGGGGCTTTCCAAATTCAGCCCACACCTCTGGGTGGATAGTCCTGGCTTCCACTGACATGCACACTGACATGCACATGAGGAAGGTGACACAGCCTCTCAACTGCTAATTAATGTAAAGCAGGAAAAGTAAGTGCAAAGAGTGTGACAGCAACGTGCCGACCTCCATTTGCAAATCTTGTGTTTAGTTTAGCTGCTATGAACTTTAATAGGAGAAAACTTGGAAACTCCAGTGGGAAGAGATCACGAGAGCAATGCATGGAACATCCCAAACAAAAGATACACCTGCAGTGAGAAGGAATGGCAAAGCCCCTCCCTAGGGTAATTAGGGCACACAGGCTGTGGATCCTGCCTCTCTCAGCCCACTTTCACGTGCTGCCTCATCAGTTCCTCTGCTTTGCACATCTTGGATCAAAAGCTGGTGATGGGGACCAAATGGGCAGGAGTCAGCAACACTGAGTGTTGGAGAGGGAGGATATTTCAGGAATAGGCTTGAGGTCGATAAACTTGGGTGTCACACAGGCCAAATCATGCTTTGCCTTGCCATGCTGTAGATTGAAACTCACAAGAATAATTACTGCCTTCCTGAATGACTTAAAAGAGGATGTAGTCACTCCACCCACACTGATATCCTGGAAATACAAAATAGCTCTTCTATAGCCACAATGACAGAGATAGCAGCTAATGTCAGGGGATTTTGAGAAGTACTCAGCAGCCTCACCTCCCGAGGGGAAAACCAGAGGAGATGTGATGGAGCAGATGCACACATGGGGCTGTTCAGGTGCACTGGAAGAAGGTGTTTTTTAAAGCAATATGAAGGTTTTAAGTGAGTGTGAAGTGAATGTTCCCACCTGACGGACACCATTTCACATTGCTACCCAGGGCTTTCTCCTCTAGAAATCAAGTTACGAACAAAATCCTTTTGAACTGATCAGTTTGGAGGCTTTCCTACAAACCTGGTTTTCCTCTTGGTCCTTCTCCCTCAGATGTTTTCAGTTGCTTCTTTCACCTTCTCCACAAGCCTTGTGATGCCTCCTAGCACTACCAGTAATGCCCTTGAGCTACCTTCTCCTAACCGTCCCACCCTTTATTCAGTGGATGGGACACGCCAGAGCATATCATGTGCCAGCACCCAGAAGGACCATCATTTGAGGACAGGGAATTCATTGCTGTTTATCTAAGTGGTTTTCATCCAACTAGAACAGAGCACTTGAGCTGCAATAATGCTCCTAACAAACTAATAAAGGAGGAAACCTTATCATTTAGCAGAAAAGCTGAGCTCTCAAAAGTACTCATTAATATTGGAATGGCTGTGATGGGGAGAGATTGGCTCTGAAAGGGAGGAAATTATAACAAACTCTTGGATAGAACAATATTAGTCCTGGAGTCTTCAAGAGCTTTTGAGCCTTATCCCAAACACTGGAGTTATATCCCAAGGGCTGGAGGCCAAACCCTAAGTTCCACAGGCAAGAGCAGTGCAGCCTGAGAGCTAAACCAAGGGTACAGATTAGAGAAAATATCAGGATAAAGTAAACAGTGCTATGTCCTAGTTAACAGATGACTGTTTCTGCTCTTTGGTTTCACTGCAGACCCCTCTACCCTATTCCATGGCTACAAGAAATGGTGACAGCCATCTGAGCTGTGGGGCAGGGACTGCCATCTTCACGCTTCTGCACAACAGACCACTTGTCTTTGTCAAAGTCCCAAACCCAACTTTACCCATTGTGACAGCCTCTTCACAATCTGCATTGGACTATGAAGACCCATAAAGGTTGGCTGAAGCTACTCACTCCTCTGTTTAACACGTAGGGAATGACAGAGGTATTTTCAATGCCCCTAGAGATACATTTGACCCATCAGGACCCTGGCAGCCACCCAGTTGTGCAGACACTCTTGGATCACATTGGCTTTAGGGTTTCTGGGTCAGCAAGCAGGTGTGAAGGGAATGACACCTGTAGAGGCCACACTTCATTCAGAGGTGTCATTGCTGTCCTGCCTGACATGGGTGGTTTGCAGGAAACAACTCTATGCAGCCTTGTGCTCCTTCCCTTAGGAAGCTGGCCCTGTGGCTCACAGGGCAAAGAGACCCATAAGAATCACCAAAAAAGGGGAGGAAACTGAGCCAGGGTAATTCTTACACATGCTGGGTGGGCTAGACCTGCTCCTGGAGGAAGCACACAGGTAGGAGGAGCAGTAACCCAGACGACTTTTGCTGGGTACCAGTAAGAGAAACATAAGAAGTGCTCTGGAGAATATAAGGCTGCGGAAGTAGAGACTGAGGTGAGAGGACAGCCTTCGAGTACCTGCCATGCCTCCGGCTGTGCTCAAAAGTCTTTTGTTGGTCTTTGCTTAACTGTCCAGCTCAGCATCCCCTTCTGATCCATTAAAATATCACAAAGACCAAAGTATTACTGTGGAATGCATGAACTGCCCAAGCTCCCATTTTTGTTTGATTTGATTTCTCTACGAAGCCTCTCTCAAGGAGTTCGGATTGCATTTACTTGGGGAACATTTTGTCAAATCAGCACGTACAGCAAGAAATTTCTTCTTTTGAAGAAAGACCATATTCATCTGTCGTTCAGAACAACCTCTTAAGCCAACTTTTCTTGGGTGGAAACCACAGCTAAGAAAAGAAAAAGTTCCACCTTTCTTCCACCTACCCCAAAGCCTCACCCTCCATGTCCCCTCTTGGCAAGGGCAAAAGCGAATCTCTCCTTGTAGCACTATTTCTGTACAAAGCCTACTTCTACAAAATAACACTATTTCTATCCACGCATGAAGTTCTTTCCAGTGTAAGTTTCTACTGTTTCTTATGAACAACACTACATCACAAGCTTCAGTTTATTATTCAAAATCATACTAATTGCCCATTTTCATACATTTCAATATAGTTTGACTTGAAAAACAGACCTCTGCTTTCAGCAGTACATGAGCAATGCTGAATGTGCAAATTGTCATTAAGAGAAGCAGATTTCTGCAATCTGTTTCCCTCTCCCTATACACAGAAAAAAATCTTCATAGGGGTTCTTTCAAGACAGAAACAGGGGCAATAAAACCTACAGGGGTTTAAGAGCTGATATCTGGAGTTACTTATAATGGATGCTCCTATGATTTCTTAGCCTAAGACTCCTGCATCACACATGCACACAGTACCCTCATACAGATGATACCACCATAACAACTGTTCTTCTTACAGACACTCTCAATCCAGCTTTTTCCCCAGTTTTAGCCCTTCAAGGAACAGTTTCCTGGAAATCCAGCATACTTCTCCAGGATATTTTGTTTGCAAACAAAAACTGTGAAGTCTGGGACCTGAAATCTGCTTGTGCCAATGTGTGAAAACCCCTTCTTCTTCTCAGTCTCTGCCACAGCATGTACTTAGACAAATCCCAGTCTGGATGTTGGGCAATATTACTTCCGGTAACTTTTTCCTCAAGGAAAGGACCAGAAAATCCAGGCCATGCAAGTTCACAATGTGGTATGAGCTTTGACACATGAAAGAAATACAAATCATGTGCAGAGGACTTCTCTGTCTTCTCCAGGGTTTTCAGCCATCAAGAAACTCAGTGTTTTGGTCATGCAATTCCCATATAATATAAGAAATAATTTACTAATCAGAAAGCATGCTATGAACTGCAATCTTACCTCTACTTCCAGTATTCAGGACTGACAAATTGTGAGCACCCAGATTCTGAAATCTCTGAAGTTGGAAATTTTTTGTAGATGAAGACAAATACTTGCAGAATATGCCCAAAAGGAAGAAGATGGGCCTCAGTCCCCAGAGGCTGATGTGACTGGCCTTGGGAGCTAGTGATGAGCTACATGTTTGTTCTGTTCTGATGTTTCACCTGTGTGTCATTAGGGCTGCCTGTGAGGTCTGATGAAGTCTATGTTCCTCTGTAGGGCAGTCTGAGAAGTCAACCAGGGGTTGGGGTCAGTGTCACCATTCCCAGCAGCAAACAGCCATTATCACACAACTGCTGCAGGAGGCAAACCCCTGCCTAGGTATGTAAGGATGGGAAATGATCATTGATGTAATCAAGTGGTTGTCTATCTGCTGGATAGGGAGGAACAGGAAGAGTTCCCAGGGGGAAGGTGATACCTGCCTGGCATCAATGTCAGAGGAGGATAGTTGTGCTGTGGAAAGCAAGGGTGACCTAGTACCAGCACCAGGAAACTGGACCCAGAGCTGGTCTCTGAACAAAGCTCTTTAAATACTGCCTTTGTCAGAGGCTCCTAAGGTGCACAAGTCATAGCGCAGGAGCAGGAAGAGGCAGGGATCCCTTCTGGTGAAGCAATAGTGCAAGAGGTGATGCTTGCATGTCTTTCATGTCTTCATTTATATCTCTCATGGGCATGTGCAATGATGTCCTCAGGTGGAAGTACAAATCATGGATACCTGTCTGTGCTTGTGCTCTTTTAACCTAGCTTGGGTGACTGCAGCTTTAGATGACTGGGTAGCAATGGGTTGCCCCAACAGACCTGTGTCCAAAGACACAGCAAAACCATAGCCTGGGGGTGAGGCGCCATAAGGCACTGCCACAGCTCCCCTAGATGCTCCCTAACCACAGGTATGATATGCAAGGGCCTGGTGACTCTGGTACACCGGGGGCAAGTGTGTGGACACAGGCAGAGCCACACAAGAGATTGTCACAGCTGTGACTGAAAGCCAGAGAGACACAGTCTTAAAGGTCAGATGGTGACCATCTTAAGACATGTGGCTCTATATCTGGCAGTGATGCAACTAGCTAGAAGCAAGTACTCATTTTCCATTGATCTGTAGGCAGGACAACCGTCCCCAGAGGTAACACGATCACCGCCAATGATAGATGATATGTTGTCAAGGTTCAAGACCATCTGACCCTCATGTGTTTCTGTGTGGTTAACAGTTTTTAAAGCAGTTTCACTTCCCTTGGAGAAAAACAAGTGGAGAATGTATTATTTCCATCCTGTTGTATAGTACCAAGTATGCAAAGAAATGGTGTGGTATTTCCACAACCTGAGGCACAGGTTTTGTTTTCTAGTCAGGATTTCTTTGTCAACCTGCAAAGCCTCGGCAGCCACAGCTGTGCTGCACACAGAAGCCAATCTGTGTCAAGTTTCAAGCAGAGCCAAAGCCTCGCTAAGCAGCAGGAAGAACCTTTCCTTGCCCTCTCCTTCTCTCAGCTGCAGGAATTAGAGCCCTGCAGGTACAGCTTCACCCGTCTGTGGGTGATCAGTCTCACAAACAATATCTTGTCCTAAACTTAGTCCTGTCTTCAGCCACAGCATCCAGGAAACAGGGGCTCCTTTTGAGTTGCTTGTCCAAAGGTTTTTCCTCTCCCAAATTTTAGCTGCCATCAGCCTAGGTCAAGGCATTTTCTTTACAGCAAGAGTTTGTTGTTCAGCATGCGTCTGCTCTCCTTTTGTCTGTCCTTCATCCAGCTGAATTGAAGTAATGCTATTAATGAAGGTCACCAAGCATCACTTATGATCTCTTGTAGCCAGACCAAAATGTCTAAATGCTGCACAGTATACAGATCAGCTGAGAGGGGAGCAGGAGGAAGGGGAGATGACCGCAGAATAAGAGTATTCACATGCACTATGCAACACTGGATCCATGGGACAGAAGTGCCTCTGACTTATACCAAGCCAGAATATGCTGAGCTGTGTCTGCTGGGGTCCCACTCCCAGTGGGCATTGATCCTCCTCCAGCAGTTCTGCTGGCCACCAGCATGAGCTGATGGAATGGTGATCAGCCACCTGAACCTCACCAAGCCCTGATGGATGCTGTTATCCCACTTATCTCTGACAATAACCCCCCGAAGCTGGAGAGAAAGGAAACCTAGGTGTTTGTGCAGCATGGGAATCTGGCTGTGGGTAGCTCAGAGTGCATCCTGCCAGGGTCTGCAGTTAAGTCTGTTGGCTTACTTCAGGAAGTGCATACCAAGATGTCTCCTAAAGCCAGTTGTCAGGAACACATGGTGTCAGTCACAGAGGGGACCTGATAGCTCTGGATAGCAGATTGGTCTTTCTCACATAACACATGGAGGAGACTGGAAATTCATCAGCAGTCTGCAAAGTCCCTGGTGTGGCTGCTCATCTGGGAAGGGGAGGAAAACTGTGATCTTAGCTTGGGTAGCAATTGCACCTTCAGCTAAAAGCTGCTCCTCCCAGGAGCTACCTAGAGAGATTGTTATGGGCAAAAAGCACAGAGGTGTGCAGAGATCCTTCAGTGGCTGAGCGTCCACCAGACCCACAGCTGGGCAGGTGCTGTCCTTAGCCTCCCTCCAACCTCGACCATAGTCCATGGGCGCTGGGTTTACGCTTCACAGAAGCAAGACATGGCGATTTCATCAGCCTGGAATGCATTATGGGTCCTTAGTCTCATATTTCCTCTTGTCTCTGCTCTCTCACTTTTCTCTCCTGTCCAACACACTGTAGGGAAGAAGCTGCTGTGTGTGAGGCTGGCTTTGTGCCTAGCCAAACCCATTTTTCATTTATAATCAGAGCTGTCAAGCATGTCAGGCAGAGCAGTGCACCCAGATTTCACCATGCCCTGGTTCAGCTGACACAGCCAAAATGTGCATCCACCAGATCAGCCCACATCAAGCAAAAAACTAGGACATCAAGCATTATTTTTATTGGCTTTCCTCCACACAGTTCAATTTTGTTTGTTTCGCTTTGAGTTTGTTTGCTTTAATTTATCCTTCATTACAGGAAAGCACTGACAAGAGAATTTTAATCTCAAGTTTCATTACCAATGGCTAGGAGAAATCAAACCCAAACAGCCTGCATAGTTCAGTCAGAATCCTGTAAGCTGAATACTACAATCCATATTGCTACATCTATGTTAAGTTTTAACCGCTCTAGTGATTTTAATTCATTTTTTCTGCATAGATTAAAGCATACAGATAAGATGGGCTTAACAGCCTTTGCTAGATCATGCTGCTTGCTTTGTATCTCCAGTGCAAAGGATTTGCCTGCAGCCACTGAAACATGCTTCAGTTTGCAATGTAATGGAATCAAGGCAAGCCAAAACATTCTTCAAGAAGTGGTCTGCGTCTTTTCAGACCAGATGCATAGCAATATCTCTGAAGAAATCACACTATGCTCTGACTGACTTGAACCATACTGATGTTTTTCTGGGAGAAGAGCTATTTGGCCCTGTTCCTCCTTGGAACAACCATGTATTTAGATGGCCCATTGTGCCCAGGATCACAGTACCAGGTATTTGATGTGCATGAGAGAAAAGTGCAGTGCTCCATTTTACAGACTAGGAGATGAAACACAGGCTTTACCAGCCCTCGGACATTCGTCGTGAGCTTGCAGTAGGACACAGAGTTCAGCCCAAATATCCCTGTGCACTCTTCAGCCACCAAACCAGCTTAGATTTTCAGTTGGGCTAAAGCAGCAAGTTTGGAAATGCAAATGCTCTGACCACACCACCCTAGTCTTGGAAGGCAGACACAGGGACAGTGAGAATGAAGACCCTGGGCCCATTGTAGGAGAGGATCTGGTTTGAGACCATCTTAGGAACCTGAACATATACAAGTCCATGTGACCTGATGAAATCCATCCATGGGTCCTGAAGGAGCTGGCAAATGAAGTTGCTAAGCCACTGTCCATCATATTTGAAAAATCATGGCAGTCAGGTGAAGTTTCCAATGACTGAAAAAAAGGAAATATAACCCCCATTTTCGAGAAGAGGAAAATGGATGAGCCTGGGAACTACAGGCCAGTCAGCTTCACCTCTGTGCCTGGAAAAATCTTGGAGCAGGTTCTCCTGGAAAGCATGCTAAGGCACATGAAAAACAACAAGGTGCTTGGTGACAGCCAGCATGACTTCACTAAGGGGAAATTCTGCCTGACCAATCTGGGGGCCTTCTATGATGAGACTACGGAACTGATGGACAGGGGTAGAGCAGTTGATGTCATCTACCTGGACTTGTGCAAAGCGTTTGACACTGTCTCACATGACATCCTTGTCTCTAAATTGGGGAGACATCAATTTGCTGGGTGGACCACTCGGTGGATAAAGACCTGGCTGGATGGCCGCACACAGAGTTGTGTTCAAT
Source organism: Forpus xanthops (assembly GCA_032466535.1). Classification (NCBI taxonomy): domain Eukaryota; kingdom Metazoa; phylum Chordata; class Aves; order Psittaciformes; family Psittacidae; genus Forpus; species Forpus xanthops. The sequence continues at coordinate 52,039 of JASSUY010036704.1, forward strand.
GGCTCAATGTCCAGCTGGAGACCAATAACAAGTGGTGTCCCTCAGAGATTGGTGTTGGGACCGGTCTTGTTCAACATCTTTGTCAGTGACATGGACAGTGGGATTGAATGTGCCCTCAGTAGGTTTGCTGATGATACCAAGCTATGTGGCTCGGTTGATATGCTGGAGTGAAGGAATGCCATCCTGAGGGACCTTGACATGACTGTGAGATGGGCTGATGCCAACTTGATGAAATTTAACCATGCCAAGTGCAAGGTCCTACACCTGGGTCAGAGCAATCCCAGGCACAGCTACAGGTTGGGCAGAGAAGAGATTCAGAGCAGTCCTGAGGAGAAGGACTTGGGGGTATTGGTTGATGAGAGAATGAACATGAGGCTGTGGCTCAGGAGGTCCCTGCATTACATGCTGCTGGGGTCTGGATGTGGCAGAGAGCATTACTTGCAGGCATTCTTGGGTCTCCATTCCTTCCCTGGCCACCACTAACGGCTGGGGTTTGATTGCAATGGTGGTTCACTGTTTCTTTAGCTGCTCCTTATAGAGTGAGGATAACAGTGTGTACGAGGAATGGACACCTCATTGATAGTATAAACCAGTTTAATCATGGATGATTTCAGTTGTATTGGGCCATAGTCATTCCAGGACTTTAATCAGGTGGAGTCTGCCACCATTGTTGTTCACCTCCTGTTCTTCCAGCTCCTCTACTGACATCTGTGACGAGATGCAAAATGGAATCTCTGTGCTAAATGGAGAGTCAACCTCAAAGAGCAGATCCTTCTCCAGCATGGTCAGCACCCCCCACCACTTGCAGAAGCACCTAGATATAACATTTGCCTTCTGCTCTTTCCCCACACTCCCCTTGCTGCATGCTTGAGGCCTCCCAAAGAGCCAGACTTCTCCCTTAGAATCAGTCATATCACAGGAGATAACAGAAACAATGGACATGAGAACTGGAGAGCATATAAAGGTCTTGCGATATCTTGTTATCGCAAGACCGTGGCTCTGCCACTACACCTTGTTTCGCTGCACTTTCCGTGTCACTGCCACTGACCGATCAGTGAATAACTCCAAGTTTCCCCATTTGTTGCCTTGACTCATTTAACTTTTTTCACTTCTTCTTTGCCTGAAAGCCTCTGACCTTGAGCAAACCCAATGAACTGTTATCACAGGATATAACAGTAAGCTTTCCATTTTCCCTCACTGTGAACCAGGATGGTTGCAGTGCCCTCCCATGCTGCCTAACACAAGCTGAACCAGTAGCACAATAAACATGGGTTGATTTGACACATGGGCCAGGAAACAAGGTCCAGCCAGGAGCTGTGTGAAGGGAAAGGACTGGGGTGTGAGAGGACATGAGGTCTTGAAACACTGTTTTCTTCCTCAAAACATTTCTTCCAGCCATTTAATGTATTCTGGGGCAGAATTTTCATCCTAGAGCACTTTGGTGGCGTCCCTGCCCATGGCAGCGGGGTTGAACTAGATGATCTTAAGGTCCTTTCCAACCCTAACTATTCTACGATTCTATGATTCCAGCAAGGGGTGGGCTTGGCTGAGGGCTGGGTATTACAGGGTTGACTGGAACATGCATTATTTTAACTGTGTCACAGAAAAGAAGGGAGAGAGAAAATTCACTGCATCCTTGACCAAAGGGAATGCATCAGTCTTGTGTGGAGGGAATGACCCAAACTGTACCCCATGCCTGAGGGCAGCTGCCCACTTCCACACCTACATGGGGACCCCAGAACCCACCTGAAGAAAAGCCACAGTTTTGGGGCAATTTTGTTTTGGGGGGATTCTGGAATTCTGACCATTTAAATCTCTTTTCTGGATTCAAAGTTGTCTGCACCTTGCTTTGGAGGGCTTCCCTTGAGCCCATGGGCTTTGCACTGCTGCAAGCCAGCAGCAATCAGAGTCCAAGCCTCACATGGGGCACACCAGGAAAGGATGACTGTCACATGAGTGGTGTCCCCAAACATGTGCATTCCTTCCCACTCACAACTGGGTCATTTCCTCATCACAACTGACTTGTTTTACAGTTAAGTAACCCCAGAAAAGCATGCAAGTGTTCCACTTGGTTGCCATCTGTGTCGTTTCTGCAGGTACCCTTTCTGTCTGCCATGTGTCCCTCATATTGATTTTCCAACTTAAAAGAAAGTTTCTCCCAGCATAATCTATAGTGATGAACCACTCCCCATATTTCCAGCTTTAGCTTCAAATCCTGTTTGCTTGAAACCAATTAAACTTCCAGGATTATAAAAAGGAAGCAGGAAAGCCATTGTCATGGGTATAATGGCCTCTCCCAACAGGATGCCCTCCAGATTGCAGCTTGGACATCCCTGGTGTAAGGCAAAGCAGCAACCTCACCAGCATGTCCCCATCTGTCTCTCTAGCTCTTAAGAAAGAAAACAGAATAACTTTGGGGATAACAAGGAGGTTTCTTGCACCCTGAGATAGGAAGCTCAAATATAATGTGGGAATGGGGAAAGGACAGGTATGTGACGTGCTTGGATGGGCATATGTAAAAGCCTTAGAAAACCTGGCAGATCTGTCTCTTTTTGCAGCAGATTCAAGTGGATTTGTATCAAACAGACACAAAACTGTTGGGTGAGCCTTGGAGAAGCACAAGACAGATTAACCCATTCTGCACTGTGGCCCCATGCCCAGGAAGGTCTCCTCACTGGGGCAGGGATGGGCAGGCTCCTTCCAGCATGGGGTATGCTGGCATGCAGCAGGCATGGACCCTGTGTCAAGGGCAGCCCTTGGATGGTCTCAACCTGGAAGACATCCACAGAGCCTGGTGCCTCCCTCTGGGTGGCACTGGAAAGGCAGGTGCCTTTCTCACCTTTCGCATGGCGATGCACAAGGGAACCCTTACACAAGCCCTGCTCAGCAAGGAGAATTGGCACCTCACAAACCAACTGGTGTGCAAAGAGGCACAGAGGAGATGCAGTTGCTGTAGCCTCCTGAGGTTTCCAAAAGACATTTGACAAGCTGTTGCCATAGGTTTTGAGAGAAGCTGGGAAGCAATAGAATGAGAGAGAAGCTCTCACAGGCACGAGTAACAAAGTAAACATGGGAAATAGGGAAATAGAGAAATAAGGAAATAAGAAGTGATTTTCACACTGGCAGGGTGTCCTTCCATGCAGGGTTGTGCAGGGCTCTCCACAGGACCATGGGCAGGGGTGGACAAGCAAGTGTCAGCTTTTGCAGATGGTGCCAAATGACTCGTGACAGTAAAGTTGACCTTATGATACTGAGCAAGCACGTGTTCAAGTAGCAGAAGAGATCTATGCAAAAGGATGCAAAATCATTGTTTTACATTCAAAACAGGGGAGCCAGCTATCTCTGGGCAGATAGCTCTGTGGAAATGTTACCTAATGTGAGGAAGAGAGAAGAAACCTCAAATTCAAAGTGAGGAGTTAATAAGAAGCAAAAATGTGAACAGATGAGGAGCAAGAGATCATGCCATGACAAAAACTTATGAGAGCCCCAGCTCAAGGTTCCGGGCACAGTTTGGGGTCCTTCATCTTAAAGAGGTGCTAGCAGAGGAGCAGAAGGTCCAGAGGAAAGGCAAGGGGTTAGCAGAGACACAGCAGAGCTTCTGGGTGAGCAGGACAGGACTCTTCAGATGGAAATAGGGCATCTGAGGATGGGGATCTGCAGAATATCGGAGGACTAAAGAGGGTGGAAAGAGGAAAATTGTTTCTTCCTACACAAGAGGCATCAGATGAAGGTGGTAAAACCACAACCCGAAAACTGAAGCTTTTTTCACACAAGGTGTAATTAGATGGCAGCAGCTCCTGCTGCAGGATGCTGTGGTTGCTAAAAGCTAAGCTGTAGGCAGAAAGCAGACAGTGAGGGGCGGAGAGGGGGCAACTGTGACAAAACAACATTGACAGCTTTTAAATGCAGGCACTGCTCTAGCTCAGGTAATGTGTAAGCTGCAAATTGTTAGTGCCTTGAACAGCATATGGGGGTGGATCATACTTCTCCTGTCCCTTCTGCTTTCCCCATGCACCTACTCAGGCCACTGTCATGGAGAGGATACTGAGCTGGAGAGATTTTTGGCTTGACCCAAGTTTTTTGAGGATTGTGGATTGTGTCATTTGGCTCCATACCCTCTGAATTTTGTTTTCGTTTGAATAATTTTGATGTAGTGCCCAGAGGTTCAGGAGAAACAGCGAGTGTCTCTGTGAAAGGTCATCCTCAGAGACTCTGCCAAACCTCATTCGTGCTCCTTTTCAATCCCAAAGGCGATATGGGAAGTCAGATTGGTAAATCAGTCTTCTCATAGTTCGCCCCCTAAAATACCTCCTGTGCTCTTTCTTTTTGTCACCCAGCAAAAAAAAAAAACAAAAACAAAACAAAACAAAGATGGAACCATGTTAACTGTAGAAAATGCCTTTACAACAGGAACATCAATTACTAATTTATATCAACTTTAGCTCACAGAAAACTCCCAGATTCTTTCCCTGTGGAGTTCTGGTTTCATGGGAGTGTGGAGGTCTGCCTCATGTCTCTGTGTGCAACTAGGACATGTGTTTGTGCTCCAGTCACATCAACAAGAACAAACATCCTGAGCAAATATCACTCCTTGGTTCAATGCCTTGAGGAAGCAGGGCCTTGTGGGAAATTCCACTGTTGCCACAGGCTCTTGGAGGCCTTGCTTCCCGGGAAGCAATACAAAAATATAGGTCCTCGATGCCAACAGGCTGCAGACTGGAAAGGACCATCTAATGGCACAAGGAAATTCCTGTCCTTCCATTCTGCTCTTATCTGATCCCTGGCAGGAACTTTGTCCCATCTAGTGCTATCCCGGCATGGCGTGTGGTGAAGAAAAGAGACTGCTGGCTTTGAGAAGATGCAGACTCCTCTAGTCTGCTCTCAGTTATGTTTTCCTTCTCTTTGTTTACCCTTTCTCTTAGTACAATAGGTCAATGTTAAAAAATGACGGATGGATAAGGGTGTCCTTCACTCCGGGTCTTCACTCCATCAATCTCCTTGTTACACCATGCTTGGGAACAAACTCTTTAGACAAAGTCCACAAAGCTTTCACTTCCTCTTTCTTTTCAGGGGGCTGAGAAGTGATGATTCATTAAAAATAAGCACTCACACAAGCTGTTAATAAGCTTAGTCTGGACACAGGGCTGACAGGATGACAGCTCTGCCCAAGGGGACTCTGGGGGCCTTCAGTCCAACCTCCTGACCAAATCAGGGCCAATGCCAGCACTAGCTCAGGTCATCCCACGGTTCTGCCCAACAGAGTCTCGAAAAACCTTTATGTGGAGAGTCCACTGTCCCTGTGGACTGCATCACCTCCTGGGGAAGAATTTTTTCCCTGACGTTGAACCTTTCCTGTAGCTTACTATCAAATTGTCCTTTATCTTCTTCTTTGCCTCTGTACATCAGCCACATTGTCTAGACCCATCCACTGGACCCTGTCGTTGACAACACATCCATTACAGGGGCAATTCTATCCTGCGTGTGTTTTCAGACATGGAGGACTCCAGTGGAGATCCTTCTGGCCACAGCCATGTCTTTCCAAAACTGGTGGCTGTTAGAGGACAGGCTGCTGTTCCCAGCACCAACGTTAGTACATTGTCTCCCAGCACAGCCCTGGGGGAGATGCTGGAGGCATCAGCCCAGGCTGGAGGGCACCTCATTGGTGTGGCTGTGCTGTCCTGCCTACACTGGCAGAGCCCAACAGCTCCAGGAGCTCCAGCCTGCACTGACAGCCACCAGATACCCAGCTGCATCCTATTTGAGGCAAAAGTGTAATTTCATCAATGCAGAAGCTATATGAGATCAGTGTCGTGCAAAACACTTGAGGCTAACATAAACATCTTTGCATTCATGAAAATGAGAATCAGCTGGTGTCTAAATGAGCCTAGAATGCTGTTCCCTTGGGGCAGTGCTCTGTCATTTCCCCAGGCAGTGGGGAGCTGCTCTTCTGGAAAGATACAGCTTTTCCAGCAAATGATTCAAGGCATGCTCTTGGCTTTGTTACAGCTGCAGCAATCATAGCTGTATGTTACAGTCACAGCAGCCACAGCCCTGCTTCGACACAGTCATTAAAGCATGCAGAAATACCAGCTTGCGTCATGACTGGCAGTCTTGAGAGTTTCCAAAAGTTCATGGAAATGTGATTTCCCGGAATCTCTGCTTTTCCTTTCATCCCTCCAGCTGTGCCAGCCATTAAATACAATCCCAGCTCTCTGCTGGGATAGAGAGCAAAAGTCCCAAATATATTTGTTATATTTGTTACCTCCAGGGGCTTTGGCAGCTCAGCCTCTGCTGAAGATGAGGACACTCACAAGCCAGACACCAGTTTGTGTTTGCCTGCAGAGCCTTGCAGCAGGACAGGACAGACAAACCCCTTGCACCTTCCTACAGCTGGGACACGTATGGTAAAACATGGCAGGGCACCTATCAGCAGTGCTGCAGCATAGAATGGAAACCAAGGCACAGTGTTGCTGTCTGACAGCTCTTTCAAGGGCCATCTGCTGAAGTCTCCTGCGGCACCCTGTAGCCTTTTCAGCCAAAGCTCAGTGGCAGAAGTGAATTATCTGCACTTCACTCAGTCAGAGCAGTTCCTGTTCCCAAAACAGCCCTGTGAAGCCCCAGAGGTTGGCAGCATTGGAGGCACATAGGTGCATGAGAGAGCCTCTGGGCTATCCTCCTCCTCAAACCTCTTACACCCACATATTCCCCAGGCTGCTGTTTCAGAGAGAGCCCCTTCTGTTTCCAGGGCCCTTCACTGTGCTCTGCCCCTCTCCCCTGGCTTCCAGAGAGGCTCAACCTAGATGTACCTGTGTACCTACTTTGACCCAGGGATGCCTCCTGTGAGCCTGAGCCTCCATGGATGATCCTAACTCCTGCACTGAGTATACAGGGCTCAGCACTGCTTTCTGATCCCCTTCTTCATGGAGAGAGGAAGGTAGGCATCAGAGATGGGGAGAGTAGAGAGAAACCAATTCTCAGGGCAGGAGGAGGTGGGACAATTAAGTCACTGGGGGTAGGTTGCAGCAGACATAAATATGACAGGAGAGACCTCAGGACAGCTCAGTCAAGGAGAAAGTGGAATTCAGAGCGGCAGGCAGCTCCTCAGGAAATAACATAAAAGGCATGAAGAAATCTCCAAGTGCAGGAGGAGGATGTGCAACACTACGGGAGTTCAGCTGAATCAGAAATTCCTTAATCCCCTGAAATTTAAGAAGGAATTACAGAAAGAAAATAAGTTATTTGGATTCCAGAAAGCTCATGTAAAACTGTGGCACAAGCATCTGGGGAGCAACTGGAAAGCTGAAGCATAAATGCTGGTACCATGGGATGAGAGTCCCAACTGCAAGTGCTCAGATGTGCAGCAGCTCCATCAGCAGCTTTGGCTTATGCTGCCCCTGTCATCCCTATCACCACTGCCACCTCCCCAGCCCCACACAGCTGCACTAGCACCAGCGGGGGGGGGGGGACAGGAGGAACAATGCTTATGCCAACAGCGTTGCCAAAAAGTAAATGAAATCAGTTAATGCTAACAAACCGTACATCCAACTGCGGGCTGAATAAACGGGAGCCTGCCAGAGGCGGCTTCCATCCACCCAACTGTCCCAGCACAGCATGGTTGGAAAACTGGGCAAAGCAATCTCTTGGCCATTCACAGTGATGGCTAAGAGGAGGTGGCTCCCTGAGCAGGAGCAAGCAGTGCTGACCTTAAAACAGGGCAGGAATCATAGATTCGTAGAATAATTAGGGTTGGAGTAAGCCCTAGGATTATTTCATAAGAAAGTATTGGTAAAATTAAAGATTTTTAAGCATGAGAAGGATACCAAGGCAATACAGCAAGATTGTTTTAATCAAATCTGTTCTGCATTAATCTTTTCTCTTTCTCTCCATGGCAGGAGCACCTCCTCCCTGAAAGCAGAGCAGCTGCAGATGTTAGGACTCTTCAGTAAGGTTGCTGATACCATCATCATTCATGTAAATAAGTGCACAAGAACTCTGCCAGTGTCAAGTGCTGCCCCTGACAGCTTTGGCAGGGATGAGGCAGGGGAGCAGGAGGGATGCCACTGCTGGCCATGGCTTGGTGCAGGTCTGGGAATGCTACAGATCTCTGGGCATACACACCTTGGGCTGGAGATCTCCTCTTACAAAGCTTCTGGGAGGCAGACATGAAAATGGATGGAGATCCATGATCAGAGCAAAACTTCATGGGCTGTTGAGTGCGAGTCCATGGAATTAGTCTGAACCACGTTTATTCACAGTTTGGATGCTGAAATGCAGAGGATGCTCATGAGAAAGCCAGGGACTGCAAGAGTGGTGGTCATGGGTGGGGGACAGGATCTGATATTGGAGTTATTTAGAAAAAAAATATATTGACAGAATGCCATTCAGCCAGAACAAGAAGAGCTTACAGCAAGGACACTGAACTGAACAACTGCACAAACACAGGGAGGAAACTGCCTGTCCAGTCATGAGTCTGCAAAAAACCATACATGCTGGAGCAATGAAGGGTCATGAACTGGTTGTGTCAACACTGTGAAAACCTAGCTGTGACTTGCAAATAGGAGTGACACCTGGAAAACATGGAGAGAAACTCCCCTGCTCCAGCTGCCATCCTTGGAACTCAGTTACTGTACAGCATCAGCTTTTGGCATTTCAAAGTCCAAAACACTGGAGAGAGAATGACTGATAGTCCAAAAAATGTGATGTCTGAGTAAGCACTGAAGGAACCAGCAGAGTTTAATTTAGGAAAGACTGTGGCTACCCATGATGTTTGTCCTCAAACAAGTTCTGGGAAGACAAGGCAAGGCACAGCTGTCATCAGGGAAATTCAGCTCCATGCTGGCTTTGATACCAAGCTCTGGTTGTATGATGGCAGCTTTGCTCCCATCACTATCAGGAAACCACTCACTCGCTCAAGGATTCCTTATATGTTATGAACGAACAAACTTAGCTGCTCTAAGGTGCCCGAGAGCCTTCTCCAGGATGAACAAGCCCAGCTCTCTCAGCCTATCTCCATAGCAGAGGTGCTCCAGCCCTCTGAGCATCTTCGTGGCCTCCTCTGGACTCGCTCCAACAGGTCCTTCTTCTGCTGGGGACCCCAGAGCTAAACGCAGTACTGCAGTGGGGGCTCTCACAAGAGCAGAGTAGAGGGGGATAATCGCCACCCTCGACCTGCCGGACCCGCAGCCGGTGACACGGCCCAGCACACGGCTGCTTTCAGGGCTGCGAGCTCACACTGCTGGGTTCCGCAGGTTTTATCCCCATCTAGTGGCAGCTCCCAGCTTGGTACGGGAGCCTCAGCGGCGGAGAAAAGGCATTCCAAGGAGGGACCCAAGGCAGCTTGGCTTCAGGCTGGGGCAATCAGATCTCCTCGATTTGGGGGAGAGGTGACTACACGGAGGGCTGTGTCTGGGGTCTGCCCTGAGGGCTGGTAGCAACGAGCAGCCCTTCTGTCAGGGCACTGCTGGCATAGGGCTAAGGGGTAAAACCAGACCCTATTTACAGGGAAGGCTGCAGAATTCCAAGCCCAGGGTCACACCTTGGCAGAGGATCTTTACAATTCCCTTCATGCTGCTGCTCCAAAGAAGAACCTTCAGAGCTCACACCTGTGTGTCCTGTCAGCCAGCCTGGGTCCACATCCCAAGCACCTGGACTACCTGTGAAAGGAGATTCATAATGAAAGGATAATGGTTACAAGGCCCCACATCTGCAAGCACATGGTGTATTGGCTGAGTGGGCCCAGCAGGCATCAGTGCACATGCAGGGGGTACAAACTGCTGAAGGGTGAGGGCACACCAGGAGGTGTCTGTCCACTCCACAAGTGCCTGAGTTCTCTCCCAATATAGTTACCTACAGACAGGTTGCAGTATATGGGATAGGGGTGGGCTCTTTTCCATCCCCTACCCTGAACAGGCCCAAGTGCTGCAGCTGTGGCTGTGTGCTGCCCATTGCAGGCTGTGCTTAAGCCTTGTGCCCAGGCGTCCAGGGCAGGCTGCTGCCCCCAGCCTTCCCAGCTCCACCAGCAGACCAGTGCCAAGCCAGACCCTGGATTCCCTGCCCAAACAGCCCTGCCTGGAGCCACAGTGGGGAGACCAGTGGGTGAAAGGAGCAGCTCAGACCTAAGGTGACAAGGGTGCCCTTGGTGACCACAGCCCAGAGCTGCAAGTACAGATGGATGCTGTCACCCACACCAGGACATTTCTGGTGTGTAGTCACCCACAAAGCAAGGGCAAGGCTGCTAACACATGTGGCAGAAGTGCAGAATCCAGCCTTGTGCAATGCCAAAGTTTTCTCCACGCTGCTCTATACATGGGTGCTTCACACCCGGCAGAGTACAGCCTGTGCATGGAAGTGCTCTTCCCCTTCCACAAGCTTTTAACAAAGAGCATGTTTAGCAGTTATCCTAGCTCCTTTGTGGGCTGCAACACCAGCTCAGCGTGGGCTCATCCTTCCCCTTGCAGACCCAGCTCTCCCTCCCAGGTTTGGTTCTGTTAGATGAGACCCCAGCAAACAGGAGCAAAATGGGCTATTGGATCACATTGCAGCATCAGCAGGAGCTGCAGGTTGCATCTGGGAATGGAGATTCAGATCTTTCCCAGTACTGAGCAGTTGGGAGGGTAATAAAATTACATCATTTGGCATAGCACAAGCCCATTTTGTTAGGCACAAAAGATCAGTGTGAAGAAGTTTGGAAGATATAATCCAGTGAAGGAAAAAATCTGACAGTCATCAGTGAAGCAAGATTTGCTTTACATTTTTTCCAGTCCTTCTACAAGGATATGATACAACAAAACACACCAGTCTGCTCTTGTAAAAGCTCTTGCAAACACTTTGTCCTAGCCCTGAACACAGGGTTTTTCCCAACAGTTGTTTTAAACCCAGGCCATTTATTTTAACTGCTGGCAGACTGGCACCCTTTTAGAACAGCCCATCTGGGCAGTATGTAATGGCCCCACGCAGCCTGCATGAGGCAGACACAGGCTGACACAGAAGTGGAGCCAATATGATGGAGGTGGTGGGGAGAGACTTGGGAGTGAGGGCAGAAACTCATCTTCTGCTGCCAATATGGTCTTAGGTCAGATTGCCAACTAACACCTTCTCCTAAACCCCTTCACTGCTGCAGGAACCCTGACAGCTGTGGAGAGGGAAGAAATCAGTTCCTTGGGGTCTAGCTCTGGAGTGCTGCCTCTGGACCTCTCCTCTCTACACCCACAAGCTCATTTTACAAAGCACAAGACATATCCTGGCAATTCCGCTCACCACTTGCTTTCACAATGTAGGCACAAAACCACTAGTTATTCCACTGGCAGAAATTCCTACATGTGCTGTGCACCCTACTTTACACCAGAATTCCCAACTTTCTGTTTTCCTGTGAGTCTCACACCCCAGAAAGGGGCCACTCACAGCCCACACCATTGCTGCCCCACACAGGCATATACCAGGGTAATACCCCGTGATGATAATACAAACAATAAACACAGAACCACGGCCCTTTCCGTGTCCTAATGCCACTAGATGGCACCACGCGTGTACCCTTCCCGGCTCCGTGTGTCCCCAGAGCCACTGCGGAAACCGGCGGACCCAGCCCAGCCCTTGGTGCAGAGCAGGAGATGCTGGTGCCTTCTCCGTTCGGGACGGAACACGGTGTGCTGAGGCTAAGGCAGATATTCAAGCATTGAAATTAAACCTTCAGCGGTGGTTTTGGGTGTTTCCCCGTGGGGGAATTGCCTGTCATGGCTTTTGTCGTGCTGCCATTCCCACACAGGGGCCAGGCACTGCTCCCCAGCTGAGTGCTGTCAGAGCCTGACATTGGACAGAAAAGCCTCAAACGTGGATGCAAGTTATTCTGGTTACTATTGGGATCAATGTATGAGTTTCCCACCATGGACAGGCTCCCCTTGGGAGTGGGGATGAAAGGGAATAAAATACGATTTACTACATTTTGTAATCAGCTTGCCTCCTCTGAGGTCTCACGGTTTTAGGCATTGATTCTCCTCATGCACATTTGCTACCCCACAAAGCTCAAGCATATCCCAGGTCCTCAGTATTACCTGCTTTTTCACCATTAAGCCCTCCGTTTGCTGTCACACATCCTTGGCAGAGCCACTAAGTAAGTCTGGGAAGTGCAGGCGGCAGCTCTGCAAATGTCAGGTCTTTCCTCAGACCTTGCAGCATAGTTAAGAAGAGTCTGTTTTCCTCTGTCCTCAGCACCGAGCACTGAAGGTGACCCTCCAAGACAGGAGCTCAGATGACGGGGTGGCTGGCGAGGCTCTGCCACACGCACCACTTCAAAGCACCCAGCCAAACCCTGGCCCCAAGCAGTGTGGGGGACATGGCTGACAAATCATTGCTCACCACACAACCTGTTGGCCTGGTGCACAGCCGGAGGGGTGATGGACAGAAAGCAGCTCCCCAAAAAGAGCATCAAACCACCAGGAGCAGCATGTCACTCCTTGCTGCCAGTGCACATCCAGGTGATGGGTGAGCATGGCAGTGGCATGACCCTGACAACAAGGGATTCCAGTGAAACCCAGGGTGGGGGGGGTCTTTGTGCAGGGAGCCTCTGGTTGCTGAGCTCTGAGTCATGCTGTCCTGCTTGCAGTGGTGGAGCCACTGGACATGAAAGCATGTGGGAGATGCTCAGCATGGCTCCATGGCAGGCTGAAGGTAAGAGCAGTGCTGCTCCTGCCCAAACCCTGAGGCCACAAGATAATCCTGCAGAAGGATCCTGAGTGTGACCCTGCTTCCCATCCCTCTACAGAGAGCAGCACAAATCCCATCCAAGCACTTTAACCCCTGTTTCAGGGTGAAGGGTAGAAAGAAGGAGGCTAGGTCAACTTGGAAAGGCCAGGGCACACAGTGGAGCAGCTTTAAAACCCCCCAAACAAGGCAAATCCCTCATCTCCCTTCCATACAGCCTCACTCTCCTTTCTGATCACCCCAGATAGCACAGGGAGGGACCCAGCATCCCCTGTGCTACAGCCTTCCCTCCCGGGCAGCCACCCAGAGCCTCCCCACACACCATCTGCTCTCCCTAAGCGACCTGCAGGTGGATGAGGACATCCCTCCCACACCATCTGCCTCCACACCAGGTGGCATCTCCCCATCACCCCCATGTCCACCCCAGCCAATGTCCCTGGGCCCTCTGGCTCTGAAGAACATCATGTGTGCCACCAGTGCTAAACCTCCTGGGCAAATTCAAGTCTGTACTCAGTCTCTTCATGACTGGATGCTACACACAGGGTGCAGAAACTTGCTTCTAAGAAACCTTACTGAAAACAGTGCTTCTCTGCACACACACACAGAGTAGAAGGTGCTGCCTGTCCCCTGGCCACCCAGAGGGGACAGGCACAGCAGCAGCCATGATAGCATGAGGCTGGTCCTCATCCATCTCATTCCAGGTCAGTAGTGCCAAGCCCAGCATTCCCTATGGTTACCAGCCACAGTCTGTAAGCAGAACATACCCTCATCTGACCATAGTGTCAAACGGCAGAGATGTTACACAGACATTGACATGTACGTGGCAGGAGCCATTCATGTGCTATGGCATTATTTTAAATGACTGAAATGTCAAAGGAGCTTTTATTTTCTCTGGAGGGTTCATTGCTTGAAATTCCCATTGACAGAAGCTGATTCTGACCCCACTATCACAGTGGACTCTGTCATCCTTTCTACTCTTGAATGTGCTGTGGGTGGTAGAAGAGGGTGCAAGGCAGAGTTGGCACCCTTGGAAGGCAGGGTCCACCCAACTCCACAGCCCGACCCATACCCACAGCCAGGCTGCAGCTCCACCAGCTCCCGATGTCCAGCAAAGGTGTCACTGAAGCAGCAGTGGACAGCTATAAACTGCAAATCAGCAGTGGGGCCTTTGGGGCAGGCATGCAGTTAGGGAGGCCATAGGACAGCTCTTGTTGCCCTCTCATGGTGCCCCAAAAGCCCACCCTGGTGCCCCTTTTCTTGTTAGGGAAGCAAATGTGAAGGGGAATAGCTGCCCAGAAAAGCAGTGGTGCTGCTGAGGTAGGAGAGCTTTGTTGCTTGTTTACATGGCCAGAGAGGAGCAGTAATGGCCTACATTAACACAATAGCAAAGGAGGGCCTTGAACCAAATCCAGCTTGGAGGTTGTGACCAGTCCATAGATAATTGGGAAGAAAAGTCAGTGTTTTCCCAGTAGAACAGCCTATTTACATCTGAAAACAGCACAAGTCTTACCCAGAGGCTGGGACAAACATCTCCTTTCACTGCCTGCTGTCTGTGAGGCTTTCCCCTCCCTCTCCAAAAGGAAGTTCTCAGTAACTGAGGTATAAAAATTAATGCAAGACTCTGCTCCAGAGCTATAAAATTCGTATGGGAAGAGCTCTTCATCCCACAGTGGGTGCCATGGCAAGCTGCCCTCAAAGGAGGTCAAAGCCTTTGTGTGTGGGGAGTGAGAAAAGAGGCAGCTCTGTCTACACTCCTCCTGGGGCAGTGGTTTGGGGGTATGAACCTAGGTGCCCAAACCTGCACACACCACCAGAACCATGAGCTAGGCAGGATTCCCTAAAGGAGGGTCCCAGGTCACTGGTGAAAGTTGTGATGCCATGTCACCTGCCATGACGCTGTGCTGCAGCAGCCCCTGGTTTTACATGAGAGTGTATGAAACAAAGGATGGAAGCAGAGAGAAATTTGGCAAGGGGGGACCGTCCTCCTCCTCCACTCACCACCATGTCACATAGTGGGAATAACTACCAGGACTCAGCTAAGAATGTCTTTCTGCCATATTCCATTCACCTTCTATCTGGACTCTGTTTAGAAGATTAGGATTTGGGCCATGTGGTTTTCCTGCAGAAGTGCAGGAATTGTCTTCCATAGCTGTCTGGTTCCTCCATGCATCAGGCTGCAAGGGTCGCTGAAGATTTCAGGGAGCTGTGACTGCAGACACTGCACATGGAGTGAAACTTCATGTTTCTCACAGCAGGCCTGAGGGAAAGTAAGAAAAAAGCTGGGTAATTAAGTAGTGCTCTGTACAACATGTGCAAGAGTCAACACTGCTTCTGTGCACAGGGTCTTGCATGAAGCTGTGTCAACATTTACCTGCTGAAAATCTCCAGTT
This sequence comes from Forpus xanthops, assembly GCA_032466535.1. NCBI lineage: Eukaryota > Metazoa > Chordata > Aves > Psittaciformes > Psittacidae > Forpus > Forpus xanthops. Next base: position 67,125 of record JASSUY010036704.1, read on the forward strand.
CTAGGGCTACTCTAGCTAACATAATCAATGGGCCCACAGCCATGCACAGCATCCCTGCTGCTTCCTGCCCACTCCAGCCAAACCAACTCACTCCTATTCTGGGAAGTCATTTCATGCTAACATGAAACAATCAAAGATAACACTTTTCCAAAGGTTTCCCACTTGCACATACAGAAGGGACAAACACAAGCAACTATTGTGTCCCTGGCTGGGAGAAAGCAGATGATCCCCAATGTACATGCAGGTCACACTCCAGAGTGGAACAGCAAAATCAGAGGGCTGGGGTGGAAGCAGGAAGCTCCTTTGAGCACATCCCATAACTGTTTTCACCACTACTGCTACCCCTGAGCTTGGATGAAGCTGCCAACCTGTGCCACACATGTGCTTCCACTACACTGCAGACTCAGCCAGGTTTTCTGGGATTCAGAGCCTATTTACCCAAAGGATTTCAGCAAATAGGAAGTTACCTGATTTACAGTGTTTTAAAACACATTCCTGAATACCTCTTCTAATGTTAAGGTGATGCCATGGGTAATTCCTGATTAAAGGAGGGCATAAAAGGGGGTGTCTGATAGCCAGTTCGTTATATCCAAATCAGTCTTGATTAGGAAGGGAAAGCTGTGTCCCTATCAATAGTTTCTCTAATTGCTTTCTCTCCTTAATACCAGGGTAGCCTGCTGCCTGCTTGTGCCTGAAGGCCTCAGGTCAGACCTCAGCATAACTCATCCCTCATCCATCAACATGAGGAGCTATAAATAAATGGTGACACCGGAGAGCAGAGGAGGAGGTGGAAAGGGACTGTGCTTCTCAATCTGAGATACTTAGTCTAGTCAGCTTATCCAACAAAGGTGACTGGTGACAACCTGTAAATATTAACCAAGGGGGACTATTTCTGATAGCTGAGGGTTCTGGCCTGGCAAAGCTAAAACAAGATTCTCTGGCTCTTAGCTGGAGTTGGACAAATTTGGACTAAAAAGAAGTTGTAGATTATTCAAAGTGAAGCAAACAGCTGCATGTTCTCCACTAAGAAGTATTTTTAAATCCTGAGGACCAGCTTAGTTTCAAGATCTGCTGCAGCTTATCCCCTAACCCCACTCCCCCCAAAAAAAGAGCCCAATTTGAGACTGAGAAGGAATCCCTTGAGAAACCAAGAAGTGATTGCAAGTGATCCAAATGAGCCCTGATTTTGATCCCTTCTCCCTTCTGCCACTGGCTGTTGCTGCCAGCATGAAGGGAGCACTCTCATCTCCGGTGCTTGCAGCACAGTCACCCAAACAGGACCAAGCCCAGCTTAATTAATGCAGCTCTCATGGAGGGGGCTCACATATCCCTCCCTCAGAACCAGGGAAGCAGGAGGACCGCTGAGGAGAAAATCCCACAGTACACCCTACTAGGAGGCAGCAGCACTTGCCTGGGAGACCCTGCCCATGCCCACACAGTAAGAGCTAGAAAAGAAGGGATGCACTGAAGAGACCTTGCTGCGGAGGCACACAGATGGGAGAAGGGGAGAGGGAGAAGAGCCCTATCTTCTTTGTCCCTGCTGTAACCGGAATCACACATGAAGCATTCAGCACCCTCCACTGCCTACAACATGATACTTCATGACATGGAAATCTCCAGGCAGAGAGAGGGAAGTAGGATCAGTGTATACAGCAATGAGGACCACATGAGGTGATGCTGCAGCCACAGACATTCCACCCCCCTGTAAGCCAGAATGCCTATGCCTGCACAGGTATGCAAGTTACATACAAGCATGCTTACACTCACACACCTACCTTTGCTAACAGCAGAGGCAGGCACAGAGTCCATATTTTCCAGGTTTTATTTCTATATCTGCAAAAAGCAAGTTCACTTCTGGGTTTGACTCCCTGCAATTATCATGAAATGCCTCCAGGAGAGCAGCTCTGTCTTCTCGGTTGAGTGAAACTTTGAGGTCCAGCACTGCACTCAGATGTTCTTTCCTTTCCAAAAGGATAAGGTGACAGGTCAGTGAATAAGTCAAGGAAAAAAAATCTTGTTTTCTAGCACTCAGTTTTGCTGGACCAGACCAAAGACTGGAAACTGCTGAGCTGCTTTTTGACACCTACTGGACACTTAACAAGGAAGAGGCTGTACCACAAAAGCTCTGTGAGATATGGCTGAGTTCATGGGTGTCAAGCCTAGTGCCCACAGCATCCCCATGAAATTAAAGAAATCTTCAATCTAGGTTTCTCCTAGAAAAAGGTTGCATTTGAAATCTGCATTTGACCATTTGAAAGTATTTTTGATATCTTTTCTTGCCTCAAATGGAGCTTGTTTTTCTTCATCTGGATGGCTTTAAGATTTTTGCTCTACATAGCATTTCTCTGCTGAGTGTGGCCACACATTTTAATCTGATTAACAAATAGGGCAATTGTATCCAAGCCAAACAATTTTAAACATACAGGAGTCGCTGAAGTCAAGAACTGTGCATTTACTCACACCAGGATGACCTCCTCTGAGATCTGGATTAAAGTAATCTTCTGAGTACTTTCTATGCCCACTTGCTGTATAACTATATATATTTATATATAGTTATATATGTGTGTATATATATGCAAGAGAATAACAATTGCTATACTCTACCACATAAGCAGCTTTTTATCACAATATCATCTTCAAAAGTAGTAAACACTTAGGAAAACAATACAGAAACCAGATGAAGCATAACATGATCTCCGTCTTTCTTGGGGTTTTGCTTCTGGCAGTTTGCAGCTTAGGGAATTCCTTCCCTGGGGGTTATACCATGCCTGTCATGTTGAGTAGCCACTAAAATAATTATCTGTCACAAATTGTCTGCTTCTCGTTTGAAGCTATTCACACTTTTGACCTTCACAGCATCCTATGACAGAGAGCCCTACACTGTAATCATGTTAAGTTGGAAAAACACAGTCACTAGCACAAGACATTGGACCAAAAAATAGATGTAAGAAACCACAGACTTTGGAACAAATGCAGTAACTAAAATCTCAACTTCTCTAATAAAAATTGAGTTTTCTTTCTGTTAACAGTTTTCTGTGGGAAATTAAAGTATATATTTTGCTGAATACACGTAGAATTTTGTGGAAATAGTTACACCAGGAAAAGGATTGGTGAAGTATTAAAGCCAAATGCCAAATACTTGGAAGTTATGAAATTCCTGAGTTAATGATGTTCTTGAAACCTATATGCAGCACACATGTGCCTGTAAATTGTCCATTTGGGTAGTACTTTTCCACAACACTCCTGCTGTGTTGACAACGATTTCATCAAGCCTTCACCTTTACAGAAGGACATCTCAACTCCACTGGTTAATGTCCGGTAACGTTATAAACCATGTTGATCAACATTTGCAAATACGCAGCACTGAGTACATTCAAAGGTAAACATTGTGCCTGGCTGAGCACACTGCTAACATATCACAGGACTAATATTGCTGTAGGTCTTCTGGTGGCAAGTAATCATGCAAGGAACTGCAGAAGTCAAATCAATAAATCATCTTACCTTAGATCAGGAAATTCTTTAAGAATGGGCAAAAGGGCTATTTTCATCCCCTCAGAATCAGAAGCTTGAATAAGCTCTAAAATTGCTCTTATAGGATCCTTGAGGTGACCAGCTGCAGGACCCTGGGGAGAGAAGCAAAGGTGTGTTCAGGGCAAGGGAAGCTGCACACGTGTTATTAGCTGGACTCTCATCAGACTGAGGATCTTGCTGTGTGGGTTAGGAGCTTTGCAGGACTGCCTGTGCATGTATAGAAGCCTGATTTCCCTCTGGAATAGGAGAAAAGAAACTGGGGTGTAGCCACACACTTGTTCCAGGTATGGGTAACTACCTTCAGCAGTGCAGGATCCCCTCCTGCATTTCCTTTGGCAAAGCAGGCAAATGTTCCATATTATTCCCTACATTGCCTGTCCTCTCAACGCCATTTTGTCCTTTGGGAAGTGTTTTGCTTCCAGAAGAGGTAAGCACAGCCCCGTACCTATGTGAAAACAAGCTCTGCTGGCCAGACACGCTGGCATTTCTGCTGCCCTGGAGCAAGCCCAGGGACAGAAAATCGACCTTGGTGAGAGGGTGAGGGGACCAGATCCTCTCTCAGCAAAACAGAAAAAATGGGAAGCAGGGCTGGACTCTGTGAAGGATATGACATGGCTGGTAGATGCATGTGGTCAGCTCTCTTTAAACTGGAGCACACAGTCCCACCAAGAAACATAAGCATTTTTAGCAAAGCTAGATAAAACAGAATGCAGATGAACTGCCGAGAAAGAGCTTCAGGTCTTGCTCACATTTTTCACTGGTGCAGTAATGCGATTAAATTGCTTCCCTGAATTATTGATGCCATCATGTCAACAGAGACTCTGTGACAAAGCAAACCTGGAGAACAGGCTGCCAAACTGGGGCAGGAGAAGCCCAGGCTCCCCTGATCTCCATAGGGCATTAGAAACATCAGGCCATGCTCTCAGTGGGGCTCACCTCTGCATTGAATATAAATTGACAATATTAATAACAATATCCAAAGACAGCGTTCTCTCTCTTCCTCTGCACTGCAGACACACAGCTCGTCTAGCTCTGCACACCGCACAAGCTGTACTCAGCTCCTAAGGCACCGATACTGCACAGCTTCATACTTGGCAAGCTCACTATTACAAAATGCTAATTAATTTGAAGTTGTCAGATTTCATTAAGCACTATATAGACAGGCAAGGTCAGAGGTAAACAGTTTGCAATCTAAAAGGACAAAAAAGTTGTCTTGTCAGCAGTACTTAAGCGCCTCCAACACATACTGCTCACTGGAAAAAAGCAAGGTATTACCTAATGTGTTTTGAGGACAGAGCCGAAGGAAAAGCCTGATGAGAGGGCAGAGCAGGGCAGGGAGCAGGTGCAGCCTGAGCAGCAACTGCACCATAAATTCAGTCCATAGCAGAGCACATATTTTGCATGCATAACCATGTACCTCATTTGAGTGAGGATCAGGCTGTCCCTGCAAATCAGTGCTCCCACTTCATGTAAGAAAGCGAACATGCTGGGGATGCATGGGAAGTAGTGCTAACTAGATGAGGACTTTTTCCACCCAAGCTGAATCTAGGGGGTTAGTAGATAATTAGATTTTCTGTATCTCCTTTACACTATAAAACCAGCTTCCCTTGCACATTACATCCAAGGCTGATGCTGAGTGCAGCATTACTGGTAAACTTCAGAGTTAAGATTAGAGAATCCTCCTGCTATTCCCAGCAGCTCAATTACTCAAAGCACTGACTCATTTGTGATTGATCACTCCAGGAGAGGTGGGTCTTCAGCTAAAAGCACTGGCAGCTTCCAGCTTTCCACCATGAGACTAATGCATTAATTGTAATGAGTCTGACAGTTTTTTAAAGGAGCCTGCAGACAATCATTTCAATTTCATTTTATTCTTTGGACAAAGTAAGAATTGCTGGCAAACGATTTGCAGAGGGACTCAAATGGGTGAAAACAGATTTCCAGTCCCCAGCACTTAAATTCACCTGTTGTGAAAATGACTCAGGATTTTTGAAAGTATAAAAATCAGTAAAGCTGTGGTCTTTTATCTGCTCTGTCACATTTGAGTCCTGTTACCAGACTGACTTTGCAACCATTAGTGTGGTGCTCAGTCCAGCCTCTTATGGGGTTCTATGTCGGCACTCTCAGCCTGCATTTACAAAAAGGTTGTACCAGGGCACATTGCACTGCAGTGATTTGCCGGCTTGGTTGAGTGGCTGCAGGGGGGATGTTGCTGGCATTGCAGTCCTTGCTCTTGGGTAATCAAGAGACCCATGTGACAGCCTGGTGGCTTCCACAGACGCTGTGTGCAGCACTGCCAGTTACACTGGATTATGAATTAAGCAAAGAGACTTTTTTAAGTTCCGAAAGTTTTCTCTGCAAATTAGACCTAACATTTTTCCACAAGTTTTCTCTGAAGGTGTGACTCTGCTTTTACACCCCATTTGTCCCTTCTGCAATACATCTTTACCTCCTAATGGTGAGTTTTCCCCTGCAGGAAGACTCATGCCTCCCTGTGCAGCCGTCACCAACCACAACAGCATCAGCATGTTTCCGCCCATGAGGAAATGCTGCAGCGCAGAAAAATGGCTCATCCAGCAATCAGCTCAGCTCTGAGGGGCTGGGAAGGGCCTGTGCAGGGGGAGGAGGCTGGACGGAAGGGCAACAATGCAAAAACCATGTCCAGGGAGGAGCAGTCATACAGGGCAACACAAGGAGAAAAGGTGAAGATGTGGGGCATGTGATTTGGTTTATCAGTCCAGAGGATTAAAGGGAAGTACTGGGGAAACACAGCTCTTCCTCATCTGCACCCCCATGCCAGGTACCAAGGCTTGCCCGGGGGGATCTGACAGCTCTGGAGCTGTCACACCAGCTCAGAGGAACTAGTCTCATTCTTATGTCAGTGGCAGGAGTGCGAAACTTGTCTCCTCTAGTCACACATTTCAAAACTATAAACTAACAGCTTCTGTCAGATCAGAAGGGCCATCAGCACATCTGACTGTCATTTCTGCGAAGCTGCCTGCCACTGTGGTAAGACCCCTTAAGCTTTTCTGTTGTTTTCAGAGACTTTTCCTCTGCTGATACTGCTCTTGATAACAGAGAGCAAAACTGTAACCATATCAAAGACTTACTAAGCATTCTTTAAAGATGTCTTGAAGCATCCTATGGTCTTCTTCCATCTTGCTGACAATCCTCCTCCTCTGCATTGAAGACAGTTTCCTGGAAGTGGTCAGGAGGGCCTGCACATACTCTGCAATAACGATGGTGTTGACAGCCTTGACAAGGGCCTGCTCCGGAGCAAAGACACACAAATTAACTTCCCTATACTGAGCAAGCACCAAATCATTCCCATAGGGCTCTGACCAGTGTAAACAGTGGATATTCAGACCATGCAGCTAACTGTCCCATTTCTTCGCTTAAATATTCCTTTAAAATGCCTGGTCTAACACATGGAGCACCTCCAAGTTGCATGTGGATGACATAGACATTGATGGTAAGTGTGGAAGCATCCAACTAAAAGCAATGGGACCAGTTAGCTGACCCAAAGATCACTCACACTCCAGAGCAGCAGCAACCCTTGCCTTAGCTAACAAACACATCACCTGGGGACAGCTTGGTCTACAGACATAGCCAGATCCAGTCTCCCAGGATCATCCCCACCAGACACAGCCTGGGGCCATATCCTTGGGCACACAGTTGTGGCTGGGCACAGAGAAGTTACCTGAGCATCTCTGAGCCACCTACTACCTGCTGAGAAACCCTGTTGACAAGATCATGCAGTGCCCAAAAGGGAGAATGAGGTTTCTAAGGGAAGATGGGCTGCTGCACATGAAACACATTTCATTAGCAACTGAAATCAGAGCAGTGTTAGGCTGCAGTCCAAAGGAATAGGAAATCCCCAGCCCTGTCCAAAACAGACAAAGCAAGAGACAGACAGCTCTGGCACAGTGCTCCACTACCAAGCTCCTGCTTGCCCCAGCATTAATGTGACATAATGACCAGTGATCTGTCATAATCTGACATAATGTCAGGATCTGAACAACAAAAGAATAGCTTCTATCTTTTTTTTTTTTCTGTTCCATTACCATTTTCCACATATCAAAATATTAGTTAAAATCAGCACTGACAAAGAGCCTGCAAAACTGGGAGTCCAGGGCTTAGGGGACATGTGTGGCACAGGTAGCAGCAGCAAATCCAACCTGCGTGGAAAACAGAGTACCCCAGGTACCAACCTCATTACCAAAGAGATAGACTCAAGGGTGTTGTGAGACTCTAAAAAAATTGTTTAGGCTACCTTAAAGGTGAAAAAACTCAGGTACTCTGTGAGCTTGTTCTTTGTCAACCCTTTGCCTGAGAGACTACGTCTTTTGGGGATCTGGCCCTTTCCCTTCTCTGTGTGTCCACTCTCCATCAAAGGCATAAATACTTCTTACAACTAATGTTAAAACACATTAGAAGCTGAGATTTCCAATATTACTGGGGCAAAGGTAGAATCAGAGATGGTCCAATGCTCCCCTTCTCTATCTGGGAGATGTGTTCATTTTTCATATCTCTTCACTTGGTTTCTCTGCTGAGATTACAGAAAGCTGGTTGTCACAGTTGAAGACTATATCCAGCTCTGTTGGATAGAGGAACTGGACTGACACCACTTTAAAAGCTCTTCTAAAAACAGACAAAACTAGTTTGGATTAATGTTCAAATACTGTGCCATCCAGAGGTTCAAGGACTAGTTTTGGTTATTTCTTGAATAATATCTTGTTCTTACCTTCTTACTTATTTCTTACCTCATATGTGTCTGTTTTTTTCTTCCCAAATACCAAAAAACTTTGCTTTAAGGATTCAAGGATGTGGTCAAAACTGCTCTCACACTTTTTGAAGTGCTCCTTCAGTGTTCCCTGAGGAAAAGGGACAGACAGAGTCAAAGGGCGCACATGTAGAGACACCACAAAGACAGCAGTCATGGACTATTGTGCTTTTGCTTTTTCTGTTCTCGGAAACAGACTCCTCCATGAGCTGCAGCATCCTTCATTTCAAAGAAAAGAAAACATTAAAGAAAGAAACAATTCAGACTCAGGAAGGATGTGTTAAGTTCTTAAGCCCAAACCTGGAAGACTGAAAACTATAAAAAATGGGTGACAATAGCTGTAATCTGGGAACTACGTAAAATGTGCCCCTCTGGATGAGGGGTGCAGGAAGAGCCAGCCATTCGGCATCCTTCTGCTCTGACATCCTGCTCCCAGCATGGCTGTTGCCTCTTACTCAGTGGGAAAGCATAGAGGTCATTTAGAAGGTAGGCAGGGCATAAATTTAAACCCAACATTGATACAGCCAGAGAAGGACTGAAAGCCTGAGACATAGGTCTCCTGTTTCTTCCCAGGGTTGCCACACTCCCTGTCAGAACCACCTCCGACTCTCACCTTGACACGTGGGCCCATGGGACAGGCTTGCAATGAGCTCTGGAGACTAAAGCTGTACAGTGTGGCCAGCATTTCTTTAGTCATTTTCTTTTTGCTGCCTTCAGCATGCTTGGGGGAGCCTGTGCAATGAGCCTGAAGATACTCAGGGGAGCTTCCCAAGGAAGCATACACAGCCACATGCTATTAGGAGCCTGCAATTGTGTGTAATTAAGACATGGAGCACCAGATATGAATATGGATGTCTGGGCCAATAGTCTAATATCATGAAGTATGAAGGGAGGGGAACTTTTCCCAGGGGATGGATAGATTTCTGATCAGCCATCTCTATCTACATACTGACTACCCACCACAACCTTGGGCTTTGTGAGTTATCACTGCCCTAGGAAGATGCCCAGCTGCTGGGTTTGAGCAGGTACCAGGTGAAGTTCAACCCTTGGGGTCTGGGTGCTCAGGAATGCATGAGCTGCCCATTTGTAGCACAACAGCAAATGCTACCAATAGTGGAAATGAGATTTGAAAAAGTGGAAAAGATGAATCTGTCAATATACAGCTTCAGACAAGGCAGAGGAGAGTACTGGGCCTGAAGATCAAACTACAGTTTCACTCCTTCCAAATGAGGACATGAGAGTGTCTGCCTTATTGTCTGAAAATATTCAATGTTAATGTGGGTTTCCCATACCTTAACTTTTGAAGCCACTGTCTGCAGAAAATGCTCCGTAATCTCATCTTCCATCCTGTCTAGAAATTCATTTACCTTAGCATCCTGACTAGTGCTGGCACTGCAAATGTATGTTAGCTTACACCAGACAGCCCTGTTAAAAAAAGGATATGGAAAGTATTGATCAGATGAAATCAATGAAATCAGGCTGTCCTCCCAGATCAAAACTCTTCCTACTGTAACCAACACATCTTTAAATAGAATGGACACATGCTCAGGTCCAGGACTAGCTCAGTGGCTTGCATATGTGCACCCATCTTTCAGATGGTTCTCATTAAGATACTGCCACAAGGACACAAAAGCTCAACGCACACAGATGCCACTTGTATCCATCACTAGTAAGGTTAGATAAAAATTCAGTATTCCAGAAAGCAGTAGGCATGAAGGGGCCTTGACAAATGGGCTGAATGAACATCTTGTGTGCCTCTGACACCCTACAAATACAAGATAAGCAATTATCTTCTATCACAACAACCCTCAAATTAGGAAATCCTAGTTAAAATGGTCACCAGCTTGAAACTGGACATTTTACTTCCTGGAAAAACTCGGTGCGTAACTTCATTCTCAGTATCTCTGTAAAGAATTACATAAAAGAGCCTCATAAGTATTCAGTCTAGGATTCAGGACCAGCAACATGCAAATACAACAAACAAAACTCAACACAAGGCTCTGATGTCGAGTAAGCACTGTGCATATGCTGGATTTGGGCATTTTGCTGACTCCAGAGATCCCTGGATAATTTTACACAGGAGGAAAAGAAACAACCTTGTTTTCTTCATCACTGCAAGCACTCCTGAAATTAGCTCAAAGGTGCAAACAGCCTCCCCCATCCTTCTGCTCTTTACTGCTTCCACCCTTCCTAGCAACCCCAGGGAAAGCCTGTCATGTTCATCTGGGTTTCAAAGCACTTAAGCTTGGGTTTACCCTGAAGTACACAACCACATGTATCTCAGTGCAATGTTTTTAAGGCTCTCTTAACAAAGGAGAATGAGGCCAGGGAAAGGAACCACACATGGGAGGGCTGGCCAGAATAACGTGCCCACATGCAACACAGCACTGCTACCTGCCTCAGTGTTGTGGGCACCAGGAAGAGTGAGATGGTGGACCACAGGATATGGCCCCTGCAGGGTCTGGGAGCAGGCAAGATGCAGCAGCATGATGCTGCCAAGGCAGCAATCATGGCCCTGGCCACAGGTACAGCCCCTACCTGAATCTCCCTCTCCTGGGACAGCACTGGGGGGTCTTGCTGACTGCAGCTGGTTCCCTCCATTCTTAAGGGCTAGTGTGCATGGAGCTGGATGACCAAGGAGGCAAGGCTGACCCCATAGCAGGGTTAGAAGGAAATCAGGCAGCAGAAAATTAGTATCACTTCCCATGCCACGCGGGCCTGGTTTCTAACCTGAGAATGCAGCAGTTCTCCAGAATCCATAAGCCACTGCAGATCTCTGGGCAGCCACCAAGCTGGAGAAAGTTTCTTACTTCATTTTCATAGCTAAATTAAAACAGGAAGACACATCTTTAACTTGTGTGCTTCATTACACACCAGACAGCATGAGCCCAGCAGTAAATGGAAGAAACATTCCATGACTATTTGTCTTTTCAGCATGCACAGTTTCACTCCCCAAAATGGGATCTACAGGAGGCCCAAGCCTGGACAGTGGCCACATGGCTGCCCCTCTTCCTGGTTGTTTTTAGATCTGAGCCTCTCCAGAAAATCCCCCAAGGCTTTAACTTGCCAAGACAAGTCCAGGTACACTTTGTTCCCTCAGCTTTACTCCAACTGCAAATGCTGAGCATAAGAAGAGTAGCAAAGTGCTTCCTCTCCAGTAACAGCTGGATGGGAATCAGCCATCAAGCTAAAGAAGGGCAATGGCAAATCTAGGTGAACAGTGCATTACTAGTTGATTTATCAGGATTTATTTCTTTTGAGCACTGAGGAAGTTGCCAAGGAGGAAACAGCATCCTTCCTACCTCTCCAGGAACCTCAGGCACTCCTCCAGGCATACAGCTTCCACCTTCTCACTCAGGTTCTCACTGACATGCCAGGCAGCCTCTGTCTTCTCTGTTATTATCTGTAGATTTCAAGCCATGAGAGGAGAGCAGGCCAAAGCCATTTTTTCCTTATGCAGTGAACAGGAATACATCCCATCCCTCATGCTGCTGCATATCCCTCTGCCTTCTGGGCAACAACTTCAGTTTCGGTTTTGAGAGCCCTTGTGGAAATTAAGATATTTTTAAGAGCCTGATTTTAATGCTTGATCCTCTAACTTTGCCACCATCACTTTCATTGGAGTCAACAGGCTGGAGTCAAGTCCTGTGCTTGGGGAAGAGCTTATCTCTAAAGAATCATAGAATCATGGAATAGTTAGGGTCGTAAAGGACCTTAAGATCATCTAGTTACAAACCCCTGCCATGGGCAGGGACACCTCCCACTAAACCATGTCACCCAAGGCTACATCCAACCCAGCCTTGAACACCACCAGCGATGGAGCATTCACAGCTTCCCTGGGCAACACATTCCAGTGCCTCACCACCCTCACAGTAAAGAATTTCTTC
>JASSUY010036705.1:0-24672 GCA_032466535.1 Forpus xanthops
TAAACTTCCCCTGTTTAAGTTTGAACCCGTTACCCCTTGTCCTCTCAGTACAGTCCCTCATGAAAAGTCCCTCCCCATGAAGATGCTCTTGGTTTGCAATCAGTGATGAAATAGCTTACCTGCATTTAAAAAAGGGGTGAGCTACCCCCTACTTAGCATACATATTGTGTCTACCTTTCTTAAGCAGACACAGACTATCTGAATAGCTGCCCCCAATTAGCTAGTGCACAATGTCAGCCCAAAGGAGGAGATGTGTGGTTTCACGCTAGAAATGAGCAGCAGGCCTCTCTCTGCAATAAACTCTCTAGAGATAATCTAACAGTATTCATGTGGGGCGCTGGCCTACAGAAGCACATCCGCCCAAGCAAAGGTGCTGGTGAAAAAGGCTATCCTCCCAGTTTGAGGTTACCAGCCCTTCAGGTCTGCTTTGTTGAACTGCTCTTGAATGCTTCTCACATTTTTTTCTGTCCGAATGATGTAGGTTAGCAGAGGCTATTAACTACCACCAATCCAAGATGGGAAGTGGTCACCCCACAGCCTCCTCCCTGCATCTGAAGCAGCAGGAACCTCCAGCATGAGGCGAAGAGCTGGAGACAATAACTTCTGCCAAGCCTACATGAACATCTACAGCCTAAGTGTGGTGTGACAGTGTCCAAGAAGTTCATACTCTGGCTTGTCCCATGCCAGGTTTCACACGGACATGAGCCTGGTGCTAATGCATTAGCCGTGGCTAACATTTTAAACAGTACAGGCATAGCTTTGCCATTATTTACGTTGTCAAACTGGTATGATACAGCTGAACTGGCAAAAATCAGTGTATGCTAGGCCTACAAAAACTGGTGGGTCCAAAGGGAGACACTCTGCTGCAGTGTACCCTGCGGTGAGGACGGCAGCCAGTAGGATGACCATCTAGTAGGTGAATACACTGTGGAGGCAGGCATCAGGATGCTTTATGGTCTTGAAGAATATTCTTCTTGAGAAGAATAGGAACACCAGAACAGATGTAACACTGGTTTTGCCATTTCGAGTTACAGACATACATCTGTTCAGACTGAAAGAGAGACCCTTGGTGTAGCTCCCCTCATCCCTCACACACCTACAGAGACACATTTGCTGCCCCATGACACCCAATCAAGTATTTGTGTAGCTGAGCTCTAAAGATCTTTGGTTAGATCTTAAGGATCTTTGGGTCAAAAAAAAAAAAAAACAAAAAAAACCAAGAAAAGACCATAGATGCTCCCTGAAAAGCACGTCTTCTCTTTTAAGTGGATCATTTCACAGAACCAGCATAAAGGGCAGCTAGACAAACAGCTGAATCAGCATAGCCAATGAAGCAGTAACCTAGAGCAGTGCAGAAGGAGTGGACCAGAGCAGCTGCCTCTCTCAGCTGCAAGCTGGAGCAGGACACTTGACTGCAGCCTTAGCTCCACCAATACTCTCCAAAATGTGTGTTTGGGTTTGGATTTTTGTTGGAGCCTTTTATTGTGGTTTTTTGGTTTTTTTTTTTTTTTTTACTTAGGTGATGGCCAGTGCTACCAGTTAGCCAACACACAACTCTGGCCTACAGTTTCAGGGGGACAGGAAGGGAGCTGAAGTTGTGACCTGATGCTCACATGAGACCAGGCTTTATCACTTTGACTGTTTATGCACAGTCTGCTTTAATCCAGACTTTCAAATTCATGGTGCGTAGGCTGCAGTGTGTATTTGTGTCAGAAGTTCCTTCTGTAAGTCATTAAGATGCAGTTAATACTTTTAACTCCATTCAGTGATTTCTGTATCGAGCTATTGTAAGTTTAATTATTTAACAACACAAGTATTAACAGATACCCTTAGTGCAAAAAGGGTGATATTTACTTCTGTGCAGGGGTTCAAATGTACCATTTGAGCAATATGATGCCTGATGCTGTATTTATATTGCTAAAATGGATTTTCTGAAGGGAGCTCAACACGGAGACAAACTCCATCTAACATGAGAGGAAAGAAGTAACTTGTCTGCCGGATAGGTTACTCACTGATCTACAAATCAGAGAGAATAACAATGTACACTGTATTCTTGCCTGTTCCCACACACTCTTTCTTGTCATCACAAGAGGTCTTTAGTACCCTGAAATATAGCTTGACAATAAAAATTAATTGAAAGTGCGCTAGAATCATTAACTTTTGGAGCTTCACAGTTAGCCCATCCTTAAATAACACTGGTTATAAAATCCTGTTTGTTCTACAATTCCTTGGCTCTCTGCCATGTAGCATGTACAGAAATCAGCAATATGTGCAGCAGGGACTTAGCTGGCTATAATACGAGTGCACATTACGGACTTTCTTCTTTAGCTCAGCAGCAATACACTGACTCAGATCTAGAGACCAGTTATAGTCCCAGCAGTGTTTACTCCATGTAATTAGCAGTATCAAGTGTGTTGTCTTTTGGGTAGCCTGATTGTTTCCATATGCACGAGTACCTTCTGTGAACGTAGACAGGGCAAGAAGCAGAAAGCATTCAAAGCGCACACAGGGCTACGGGAAGCACATATGTTTTAAATACATTATCTCTACAATTAAGAAGAGTTTATAAATTGGACACATAAATCTTCAAGAGAGGGGCCAGGAGAGAGAGAAAAAGACTTTCTTTCCAAGCATGAACTTTGCCTGGGTAACTACTTGCACCCAGGTCCCTGAGATGAGGCAGACATCTCCCTGCTTGCTGATGGGAGTGCAACATGAATCAGTAACTCCGGCAGAGCCTTGCTCCAAAGCCGGCGCGCATTGCTCCAGGCGAGAGAAGGTTGTTGGTGCGGTGTTAGGGCCTGGAGCAATATCAGGCTGGTGTTCGTGGTGGGGCGTGCCTGGGAATGCCGCATAACATTCATCTTAGGGGCAGGTACTTGCTGAAATTCCAATTACTGGGAGAGAAGGCTGAGGCAAAGAGAGGCCTTACCTTTGCCGTGCAAAGAGGCGCAGCTTTTTTACCTCAGGGTAATGTTTCTGACCCGTCCCAAGGTAAAAAGGCAGTGAAGCCAGGCAACTTGAGGCTCACTGTAAGGCAACCAGGCAAGGTTAACCCCGAATGAGGTGTGCTGCTTGCCTACTTTACCCCATTAGTAGCAGTTACAGTAAACTGTTTGGGTTTTTTTAAAGATCCTTGAGAGCAGGAAAGACAGGCCCTAATGTCTGTTTTGACATAAAGGGTATAAAAAGGGGTTTGTTCGGGGTTATTTGCCTCTTGTTCTCCCTCTCCCTTCCATGCCCACCATGCTGCCGTGTCTGATGGGCTTTCTCGCCCCCAACCCTCAGGCCTGCACCCCACAGCCAGCAGCATGGCAGAAGGTGGTGGGGAAGCAGGAAAGAGACAAGGAAGAGACAGCTGGAGGCAACGGGGAAGTGCTAAAGCTTGGATCCTCCGGCTCCACGCTGTTCTTGGGATCCTCCATGCACCTCTCATTACAGCAGGGCCTCCGCACCTCACCCTTCATGGTGGTGTGCCTCGAGGCACACCTTGCTGTTTGGGAAAGGCCCTCCCAGGATATTCCCTCACACGCCTATTTTTATGGCTGCAGTAGGTGCTTGAATAAAGGCCATCTTCAGTAGTTGGCTCGGGCTCCTGCCCTTGGCATGCTCCCTTGTACCATTCAGAGTCCCAGGACAGCCTAAACAGCCTCCCCGCCACGTTCCTCTGAGCCTTTCAAAACCTCCTACATATGCATCTTCTTTATCACTTTGCTAATGATATTTCAGTATCTGTTCTGTAGCAAACCACTCTATCCAGAACATGAATTCACCAAAGGAGAGTACTTGACCAGAGTATTACAGCTTATCATCTTTACTACAGGAGATACGGTAAAGATTTAACCTTGCACTACAGAATATACACCCCTGTAAAGCACCTTTAAATCTGAGCAACTGGGGCTGCGCTCTGTGTCTGTACCAACTTGAATGATACAATTTCACTTCCCTTTCTCCTCTATCTCTGGGGACTACCACAAGAAGCTCCCCAAATAAACTGTTTATTTAATAAATCTTCACTATAAAGTACTGCAAAGCAATATGTTATGTAATAAATCCAGACAATCCATTTTCCTGTACAGTTCTTCTTGGACACATCTTGCAGTTTATGATTTGGAGAGGATCTTTGCAAGCCTAGTAAGAACTAAAAATCCTTTATAGAAAAAGGCACATGCTGCTCGTTGACAATCATTCTTTAAACAGCCTAGCAGTTTGTTTGCATCGTGTCTTCTGACATTAGGAATGGGGATGCTACTATTTTAATAATAAGCTGTCAGTTTTGCAAATAGTCACTGTTCTTTAATTTGTAGAAAAGCTCTGAAGAATTGGAAAATGCCCTCAGCGCAGCTACTGCTGTGTATTCAGAAGTGTGCTTTACCTCAACCAAAAGATTTGGTTATCTCTGTGAAAAATACTGCACTAAAAATTAGTTCAGCAGTTTTTACATCTGTCACTGTTGTTGTTCTGCATTTATTATTTTCTTGGTGCTTTCTCCTGACTCTCTTCTAATTTTTATTTGGTCATTTCCACCTAAACGTCTCTCATTGACAAATGTATTTCACTGCATGCAGTTGCTGTCATGGTCACAACAGACACAGGGAAGCCCAGAGTAGTCGGTGAACCTAAAAAACATTACCAGGGAAATAATCTGTATGCAATCTTGTGTCCTCACATATACCCCTGCAGGTGTGTAAGTCTCACCTACTGCATGGCTAGCTATAGGTGTCAACTCACTGTTGTGCAGAAATACCTGAGGAAGGTTTAAAGATGCTTGAGCTACCAGCTTAGTAATGGCAACACACAGGAGAGCGCATGCTAATTTAAAGCTTATGTAAATAATAAATATGGTTTAGGGTCCTTTTACGTTCAGTTAAATGAGACATATGAACATTTAGGTCAAGTATAATAACTAAAAATATAAATGTACTACATAGTACCTGGAACTCTGCTACATGCACATTTATAGACAGAGTGTCTGGAAAACCACCTTTTCTGTCATGATGGAAATAATGTACTGCTTGTGTGTCATGTTATTTTGAGTCATTATTAACTCGACTAGTTTTGTAAATGTGGTACAGGGCTAAAGATTTAGGGTGACATTGAAGATTCAGGCCCCCAACTCTGCAGACATAAGCATGTGTGTAACATGTGCTGAAGTGCTTGCAGAACGGAGCAGAAATATGTATCAAGCCCAAACTTGAAAACAGGTGGTTTTAAGTTATACAAGCACAAAGAACAGTGAACAGTTTCTTAAGCAGCCGCTTTTTGCGTTCAGGAATTAAAGAGCAATCTTTTTTCCTGTTTCCACCACCCAAAAGAAAGCCCCCAGCTGAGACAGCAATACACCAAATCTAAGTCATGGTTTTAGTTGAGGCTCAGGCTCCTTCCCACCATGAAGGAGGGGGTCACGACCACTTTTTCTGCCTTCTTATTTTCCCAGGGACCTCCCAGCCTGTGTCTGTGCCAGAGGATATCCAACAGTGTGGGATGTGGGACTGGGATGGGAGTACTTCCCTGTCTGGAACCAGGGCACGCTCGCAGGGTCACCCTCCATGTCACGGCTGGAGAACAGCCTGCTCATGGTCACAACTGGTGTTTTGCAATAACTGAACAAAAAGAACCCATTAACATGTCTCACAGCCGCTGCAGTAGGATGCTGCATGTCCCAGCAGAAGGGCTTTCCCCATGCTCCCAGGTGTTCCCCTTGGCTCCTGGCACACCTGCCTTCTCAGGTGCTGCCCCCTTGCATGTCCGGGTGAGGAGGGAGCTCTGAAGCCTGCCACCTGCCCAGGGACTGCGTGCCAATGGGTGGCCCAGCCACACTGCAAACGTTGGTACCTCCAGGGTGGCACATAGACCCCCATGCCATGCCTGCACTCCCCCAGGCAGCAAGGCACCCCTCAACTTGGCTGCACATCCCCTCCCAAACGGCAGTGGCCTCCCGTGGCCTGGTTAGGCCTGCGGATGTCTGCAGCACAAGGCTGGGGACATATGGGCAGCCCTGGTGGCAAGGTAAGGTGAGGTGAGGTGAGGTGTGGCGCGGGGGTTAATGTCTGCCCCCAGCATGGGGTGAAATCCCTCTCAGCTGCCTGCCGGGGAAGGGAGTGTCCCTCGCAGGGTGACAGACGGGTGTTGGGAGCAGCCGCCAGGATGCAAAACCAGTCAGGAGCTCCCTCCTCTTACTCACCTACCTGCATGCCTGCCTGCCACGTTGGGAGGAGGCAGGAGGTGTTGCAATATTTGGGCAAAGGGATGAGCCCCGGGAGCATGAGTGGGAGAGGAATGGCAGGGTTACATAAAGGAGGTAGGCGAGAAGGGGAACAGGACAGCCAGATGCACGCACCCAGGCCAGTCCGGAGGCGAGGGGATGGTGGAAGGGGTGTTGGGTGAGGAAACTAGTGCTTGTCCAAGCATGGCTGGCCAGATGGGGGGTAGAGGGAAGGGAGACAACTTTACACTGCATTTGGTGTGGGTGCATGCTTTGAAGAGAGTGCGTGGAAGTGCTGGACAAAAGACAGAAACACCATCACTGCACATAAAGGGTGGCGAGACGGAAGACCTCCTTTCCGGGAGGTTTGCGGTTCCCCCTCCCGTTCCCCAGGCGCTGCTGGGGAAACCTGCGCTTCTGCTGCTTGCTAGGAGACAGCACACAGCCTGGTGGCTGCGGGTGTGTGAGGCTTGCTAAATGGAGGCTCCTGCTGCCCTGCTGGTTGCTGCTGTGCTCAGGGAGGGAGGAGAAGATGGAGGAGGAGGAGGGAGGGATGTGAAAGTGGGTCAGGAATGTAACTAGACTCTGCCCCCCTTGTTGCAGGCGCAGGCGGCGCTGCCTTAGCGATGGAAAGCAGGCATTTCACTGTTGATGTTCCCCAGTCCTACCGGCCGACGGTTACTAGGGGATCCTGAAGGATGTGTTTCCCTGTGACCCTTGGAGAAGAAAAACTTAGTTGCCGGAGTAACCGAGTTTGGCTTGGATGCAATGATGCAGTAAATATCATAGGTGAGCATTGCTAATGGAGGAGGAGGAAGCTGAAAACTGTATAGTCTGGGTAACTCTTGCAGACAGGTCAGGAAACATTTTGAAAATGCCCCAACAAACTTCATTAGTTAAGTATTCAACATTTACATTTCCTGATGCAATAAAACTCTCAGGATCCATCCCCTATGTATTGTGAACTACTAAGTAAAACAGAGATAGAAATAAACTGCCTTATTGATACAGCGTGAGGTTCAGAGCTCACCCACAACCTGTAGTAGCCCTGTGCAGCTCTTTTGCATAAAAGAAATTTTTGTTTGATGGCCTGGATTTTTGAAAGCAAAGGGGTGTGAAAGAAGTTGAACACAGGCTCTAAACCTAAAGTTTGCATCTATTTTAATTTTCAATATTGTTAGTTAGATTAAAAGAGAGACCTCAAGAACTCTGCTCCTACAAGAAATCCCCAAACTAAATACTTCCAAAGTGGAAAACAAACTAAAAGAACAAGTAAAAAAATACTCAACTTGAGGCCCAGTCATGCATCATTTCTCCTTGCTCCCTCCAGTTCTTATCATCTGATTTCCATCTTGCTCTTACAGCGAAATAGACCTTTATTCACAGGGGTGGGGCATCACTTTTCAGAGTTAGAATGAAGAATTGCAGAAAAAACACGGAAGACAGATACCATGATATATCTGTTTCTTCTTTAGCTTTCTGCCAGAGTCATGTTTTTAATAAAGCACTGGTATTCTGCAGAAAATATGGGTTGCTGTACATGAGACTGATTCTGCTTCCAGCCTGAGGATTGCCACTGAGCTGTCAGGCTTACAGATGCAGTAAGTGAGGTGACACACTGAGTGTGTCAGTGCAGGCCATGCAGCAGATAGGTATGCATCCAGTCAATGGATGTGGGTATGCGTGTGCATTTCATTAAGGGAACAAGAGTCACTGGAGTAAACCGTGCAGCTATTCCTTTTACTGCTTTGAATTATTTGTCAAGGAGGTATTGCTATAAATAAACATCCCTTTAGCTTCTTTCATCTCTGAAAGCTGCTCTGTGTTTAAAAGCAACCATGCCCTTTAATTCAAGGACATTCAAGGATGCAAAATGAAGGTTACAATTTTGACTTTTTATGTGAGGTAAATTGTTGATTTCACAAATAATTTGCTACTAAAAGCTAAATTTAATAATGAAATTTACAAGGACATGAGCAAATTGTGTTGAAATATAACTAATTTATTGTATCACTACTCCTATTTGAAGAAAACATTAGAAACCAGTAATGGTTTAAGTGTTGTGGGCCACAAGGCTTTTCTTAAAACGAACTCAACAGAGGGCCTTGGTGACACCTCATAGATGAACATAGCCCGTTGCCTCCAGTTATTTAGAAATTATTTAGAAAATATTTAGAAAAATTTAGAAGATATTAGCAGATAAAGAAGATAAAGACAGTCTTTATCCACAGTTTTAAGATTAATAATTGTTTGGGCATGTCATGTTTATTTTTTGTGGAACAACATTACTTGGGTTTGTGAACTCTACTGGTAGTACAGACCAATCAGTGGACACAGACTGTCATGCCATCTGCTTGCATGGGCCTCTGTTACTGTGCAGTCTTGCAGATCAGGGCAGGGGGGACCCCACAAGTCTCTCTCATTATTGGGTGAAAATGTCAGGTTAGAAAGCTTCCTCTTCTGTGACTGCCACAGAAAGTCTTGATAGTCTCACCTATTGTCAGCATACTTCCACATGTGTTAAGGTAATCCAGTGAGCTGGGAAAGCTAAACATTATAGAGAAGAAGCACTTGTGTTAGCAGCCATTCCTTCACTTCCTGCCAGGGAGCATCTGATTTCATTGTTAGGGTGGGCCAGTTTTATGCCCTTCTGGACAAGCAAAGGGCACGTTAAGCCTTAAGCCTCACGAGAAAATCCTCTTGTGCGCTGTAGAAGCATGGTGTTTCCTATCTATTCCCCCCGCCCTTTTCTGCAGGGAAGATGTGAGGAAGGAGGCGTGGCCAGAAAGTTGCTGCTTTCTAGTTATTCTTGGCTCTGGCAAAGGCCTTTCTATTCAAGGGTAAATGGCAAGGACCTTGACACTGCTCTAAATCTGTATCGATATCTTGGAGGTCCCCAGAAGGACCTGATAATATGACTAGGCACAAAGCATAGCTTAGGTATAATGGAGAATTAGACCTAAAACCTATGGCTGCTTTCTACAGGAGTTGATTATGGCATCTCAGACTAGTCCTTTACTGCCAAGCTTTGGGCATGGACCTAGTCTGCAGTGAGAGGCTAGTTAATGCGAAAGTATGGAAAAGGAAACATGGGAAAGTTCCAGGTCTGATACTCGAGCCCATCTGCAAAAGTGTTTTTGTTTTGTTTTCACTTGAACTTGTACACTGGAAAGTTAGGAGTTAAAATACCCCAACTATTTAAATAAGGCTTTTCCTAGCTGTGTCCAG
The DNA here is from genome assembly GCA_032466535.1 of Forpus xanthops. Taxonomy (NCBI): domain Eukaryota; kingdom Metazoa; phylum Chordata; class Aves; order Psittaciformes; family Psittacidae; genus Forpus; species Forpus xanthops. The sequence continues at coordinate 9,434 of JASSUY010036705.1, forward strand.
TAGCATCTCCCAGTTATTAGAGAGAAAAAAAGATGTATAAAAAACTTATAACAAATCATGTTAGCAGGCTAGTAAAATTACTTCAGTGAACTGCTTATTTCTTGAGTAATTTTAGCCCGTTTTGGCTTTTAAAATCATCATTTCCAGAATAGATAATAATTTTTTTTTTTAAAGACGTTACTAGTTTGTCTTGTTTCTGCCTTGCAGGGGAACTATTTTGCATCCTACTGAAGTGGCTGACTGGCTTCAGGGAGAGCATAGGCTGGACCCTGTTAGGATAGAAGTAAAGATTTAGCCACATGCCATTTTGGAGATTTATTTCCTTGGTTAATATCTTGTTCTTACCAGACTGAATTGCAGAAACTTCTGTGTAAGCAGGATGAAATAACAGCAGCAAAGGTGTGATGCCATACCATGATGAATAGGGACCTCAAAGATAATTACCATTTTAATGATGGCATTGTTAAGCAAAGTAGTCTCAGATGAAATAGTTTACTTCATTAAGAAAAAAACATGCTATCTATTGAGTGTTTTACCTTTAGCAACCAAAATATAGCAGTATCTGTCTTGTGTTTGAAACATGCTCATGTAGTTTCAAAGCTGTTTGCAGCTGGAGGCTGTCTGCTACTCACTGTACTTACAAAACAGTTTTAAAAGCAGACACAGTTAACAGAATATGACATAGATTCTCTTTAGCACAGTATGATGTGATGCACCCCTGTCTTCTTCCAATAACTTTGAAAGAGGCTGCTTAAGCTTAGAATGGAACAGGTCTCCTCAAAGATTGAATTCAACACAAAAGCCTTAAGAAAGGTATATTCCACATGTATCTTATTGAGAATTATAACAATGAACTTTTGCTTATCAGTACTGAAAAGATGTGTTAAAACCAGTCTGACAACTTTTTTTTTTCTCCTAACGCCATGTGCTGGAGGGCCTTGAGAAAACAGTTTTGAAACAAAATCGGAGTCCAACTCCTGAGAAGCTTTGAACAAGAAGAATGTTCATTAAGCAGATTTCCATGTTTTTTGTAGTGTCCCAAACAACAAAACTCAGGTATTTCATGATTTATAGTCCCTCTCTAGTGGGATGCTTCAGAAGGAGCTCGAAAAGATTTGCATCTTGCAAGTAAGAACATGGTGGATTTAAAATGCTTAGCCTACACTATTTTTTCAGAATTTTAGCTGTGTATTTACTGGATCCTGTTTCAAAACATGCATATGAAAGTCTTAATTACCCACCCAGTTCCCCTTATCTTAATTCACTGTTATTCAGCCAACACCCACGGGAGAGGCTATGCAGTGACTGGACCATGAGAGATGCAGGCATCTTGTACTTCATTGGAAGCAGTCAGTGGGGTATAATCCTGCTTCTTCTGAGTTCACATTAACTACAGCTTCTGGAGGGAAATTAGGTTTCATTGCCAAAGGCTGTACTCTTTTCTCCCCTGCAGAATGGCTGTGCTTCAGGTCACAGGAGTCTCTGCATGGGTCTCCCACCCACCCCCAGGGCACAGTCAGAGTGCCTGACATATCAGATCCTCTGCAGGCACCTAGCAGTGCTTGCTCTGTGCTGGTCGTCTGAGGAGAAAAGATGTGGATAAGGACTTTGCAAAGCACACTGGCTTCCTGTTTGGTTCTCCCTTTCCAACTGGAGATTTCTTAGTACTTCTCAGCATCCTTTTCTTTGATGTGTAGCAAGGCCTTTCAGGTGAGAAAGGGTTATTCAGCACCTCTGAAAAACACAGTCTCATTGTATACAACTTGCTCTGAAAAATAAGGAGTGGCACCAAAACGCAAAATAAGATTCAGAAGAAACTGTAGATGTCATTTTCAGGATATGCTTCCTTACACAAAAGATGATGCAAAGAGTAACATCAAGTTAGAGCAAACGGAACTAGGTTTGAAATATACCAGCTCAGACTGAAAAATAAATCCTGCTAAAGCAGAAGGACCTTCCAGTACAGCTGGTCAGCAGCATAAGAATGTAAGAAAAATCACACTAGTGAGAGAAACGTACATGTTGTAATACTAAAGTGTAGGCCCTTACTCTAGAAATGTACATGAGTCACTGGGGATGCTACCCAGCAGGGAATGGTAAAGGAAGAATCCTATTTACATCTAGGGCTGTTTTGAAGAGCTGTTGATGGTACTTCCTCCTAGGCATTCCCAGGAGCTGTGTCTCCTTTGGCAAGTAGAGAATAGATAGAGGATCCTGGTATTGGCAGAACCATTCACACATCCGTCTTGGTATTTTCTTTGAAGTCTTGGGTAATAGCAAACAAGAGTCTCTGTAGAGATGATTTTTGCAACACAGGAAACACCTGTACACCCTCCTCAAATTATTTCTCTGCGTGACAAACGCACTCCAGCTCTGCTGTGTCACAAGGCCTTTTTACTCTAAAAGTTAGGGTCAGGAGTGACAGAAAAGTACTGGAAAAGCAAAATCCTTCCCCTGAACCTTCCATCTTCTCACCTCCTAATGTGTGTTTTAAGTCTGCTCTTTTCCTCGCTATTCCTCAACCCACAGATTGCCTTCCTAAAAGCATCAATCCATCATTCCCTGTATTTATTTCTGTGTCTGTTTGTGAGTTGTCAAGGACTAGCAGATTTTTTATTACCAGTGTGTGTAGAGCAGAGGTCCAGCTACAGGCTGGTTTGCATTCAAAAGCTGTAAAGGTAGAACTCCATCAGTCAGTGATGAGATTTCTGCAATTTCTAAAACTTTTTCTTTAAACATGGCTATACAGCTGGCGCATCTCTTCCTCTTTTAATGTGAGCCTTCTATTTCATGCAGTGAAGTGCACATGGTTGATGTACGCAGGCCTAGAGCTAGTAGAGGGGCCTTCTGTTCCTAGCCTTTCTACGTCTTGCTGATTAGTTCTCCTCTCACTGCCTGTTCCTTCACCTGTGCAATGGGGCTCACAAAACTGTCCTTTTTATTATAAATTGATTTAAGATTCTTGGTGAAGAACATGACAGGAAATTAGACAGCAATAGCTGTTGCAGAAGTATTATATACCTCAATCACTGTGTAGGGAGTTCTCCAGCAGCAAAACTTTTTTCAAGGTTAGCATCTTCTACTCTTTGGCCTGGCTATGGTACAGTAGTACTGTAGATAAGAAAATGTTTGTCCAGTGTGATGTCATTACTATGGTCTTCTTAAGATCCTGTCAGGATCCTGTCAGAAGTTATTTGCAATAAGGAAAAGGGGAAAAAAAAGTCAGTTTCTCTTTTAACCAGTTATTAACCTTGGGATAGTCTTTATTTAGAAGGAGGTAGTAAATGTCATGCACACACTATTTATTGTATTTATTCCTTTGTTCTCTGAAATCAGGATGGTTTCTACTCATTTAAGTGTTGTTATTTTATTACTAAGTGCTACTGTGTGTCTCTTACAGAAAACTGACAGTAGGTGAATCACACAGTTCTGCAATTCCTTATCAGCATTTCTGTAGCTTCATCTTTCCTCAGAGCAGGCCTCAAAAACTAGTCTTAGGATATGTAGGAAACACCAGAAGAGTTTTGTAAGCATTTAGACCTGCCAGTTACACTACATTATTTTCTTGCTGATGAGTATGCCCAGCATGACATTGAGTTTGTAACTTGGAATGAAAATCCTTCCAATTGAATGATGATGATGATGATAATAATAATTCATTGTACTGAATGGTGTACACAACTTTGTTACCAGAGGCACTGTGCCTTTTTCAGGTATCTCAATTTACTGATGGATAGATTTTAATTTTGTTTATAAAGTAATTGAAATGCACGTGCAGATTTAGGGTTATGTTGATTCTTGAGCAGGGAAGAAAGTAATTGCATTGTATCTATACCCTCCTCTGACTCATCCCCTAAAATAAAAATTTCTCCACCAAAGCAACAGGCTCCATAAGCTGTGCAAATGTGTATATGTTGTACATTTTATTAATATGAAGCTGAGCCTTTTTGTTCTTTACTCCATTTTGTGTCCAAGTCCTGTAACAGTCTTGCAGGGGATCTGGCACACATTTCCCAAAGAACGCCCCAGAAAGCGCTGTGTGGGTGATATTCTAATTCTGTATATTCCTACAATGGAGCAGTGTGTCTGTGTAATGGGATCAGGAATTTTGCTTTGGAGAGTTAATGTGAATGCCAAATGATAAATAAAATGTTGAAATGAAAAATAGGCCCCGAAGAATGGTAAGCATTGTAGTAAGACAACATTTATCTTTCTAACTGTGGGCCCTCTGAAGTCTGCAGAAAGGGTTTATGGATGAGACATGACCAGCAGAGAGCATGCAGGATCATTGCTAAGAGCAGATCACCACAATTCTGCAGAGTCACAAAACACACAGCTATTTAATGTTCAAGTTAATAACTCATAGAACCTTGTGTAATATTACTGGATTGCTTAAAGATGTTTGCAGGTCACTTTTACAGGTGGGTGTCTGTTATCTGGCATTTTTATATGCAGTATTTTTAACAGCTCTTTTTGCTATTATCTACACACTACCTTTGCATTGTACCAGGAAACTGTATTCCATTCCTAGATAGCTGATTCTGTCCTCCCATTTTTAATGCATAAAAGGCTACAGTGGAATATTTCTTCAGGAGATCATTTCGTTATCCTGTTTCCAAATCCCTATTACCAGTGCCTAATAATCAAAGAAAACCTTGTTAATTATATACATTTTCAAATTATCTATATAAACAGCTCTTACGTTACCCTTCTTTAAAGTTCAATCTATTTCTTCATTAGTATTCCTGAAAGCCTTTTCTTTTGTGTTCATAGCAACCTTCCTATCTCCCTTTAATCACAGTGGCCTCCACCACTTTTCCCAGCCGTTTAGAATTCGTTGGGAAGAATTTAACCTGTTTTCTTAGTAACAGTTTTTCAAGTGTTTCAACATGCTGCAGCATATTTGACAAATGGTAGAGGTTTCCAAATGAATATTTCTTACTGAGTTTCACTTTTAAACTAACTTCCTGGTATTATACAGGGAACACACTATTGGTAAGAAGATTTGCTCTGGAAGTTTTCCACAGATTTCTGAGATGTGATTCTACTTTTACATCCCAATTTTTTTCCCCTCAAATATTTGAGTGTTCATTAAGCCTTTCTTCAAGAGTTTATTGAGTCAAAGGTGACCATTCAACACCTCAGTAGCTTGGGCAATTACCTGAAATGCAGAAACTTACTTCCATTCATTTCCATCAGAGACCACACAACTAGTTATATACATTATGATATTTATTTTTAAAATGGAATGACTACAATTTAGCATCTAATTCGTACTCAAGTGCTTAAGTTTCAGGGTTGCTCAGAAGCCATAGAAGTAATGAACACGCCCAACATCTCTGAAGATCAGGGTATGTAGGTGCCTAGAGAATACAAAATCAAATATCAAACTGCAGGCATCCTAACTGGGATTTTTAATTTGTTGAATATGGATGAAGTATGGGTACCTGGCAGAAGCAGAGCATATGGATTAATAGATCTTTTGCTCATTCAGATAAGTCTGAATGGTAAATCTGATATGTACATTTATGATGTTTGGCGGATGTAATGATTTTTGCATTTAAAAATTAAAATGTAGTTATTAATTCTGTAGCCTGTTTTTCAACATATTTGTTTCATTTTCTAAATTCAGAAAAAGGTAGTGCTATGTTCTGTAAAATTTGGGGAGAAAACAGCTGGCAGTGTGAATTGTGACATGATGTATTTTACTGATCATGAAAGCTTAGTTTAGGCCTTCCTAATTACATGAAATTCCCTCTTCTCACACAGCCCTGGGATAATTGGATGGTATGGCAGTCCAAAGCCTTTGGGATGCTAAAATAATCATGCATTAACCCTATAAACATACTTTTGCTTTGATGTTATCACCACTAGCTGCTAGCTGAATAATTACAGTTCCCTTGTGATCAACTTTCATATGATAAGAGTGATAGCAGTGATAGAGAATGAAAAAAGTTGCAAGGCAGTTGACATGTGGTTTTAGTTTGTATGAAGAAAGGACATCAACTTATAGAAATTGATGTGGAGCACACCATGTAATTAGAGCTTTTGGTCCCCATTTTATTACTGCAGCCAAACGGGGCTTGCACTCAGTGATGGGGAGCAGCCACAGGAACTGGTTGTGGCTCTCTGGCTGAGATAAGTTTATGCTGTTCCCTTTGGCAAATCATTGTCTTTTAAATTCCTCAACACTTTGTTCAAAGTACAGCTGTGTTTCAATAATAACTTATTTCTGTATAATTCCAGTTCAGTGGTTTTTATTACATATGCTGCTAACATTTTCACACGAGTATTCCAGCTGTACAGCAGTTCTCTGCAGTCATAACTACCTCCAAATCATGCCAGGAACTGTCTCTATTAGTTTCTATGTTACCAGACTTTTGTATACTGAACTATTATACACCATTCTCGTCTTACTTTCTCTTCACCCCTGTTGTCCCAGCATTCAAAAACTCTCAATTTTGATGGTTAGCCCCAATTTGCTGCCACAAGATTTTGTTGTAGTTCCTATTTACATGCAACATTACCAAGTTTTACAAGAGCTGTTGGTTTCTAGATATGAAATCTGAACCCATTTATTCTTTTCCAGTATGGTTGGGTAATATGGTGCTCATCACAGGACAGGACTAATGATACCAGCTCTACTGAATCACCACATGCAAGTAAGCACAGGGAATATTTCCTCCCTTTTGCAGTGTCAATAACCTGGAGTCTAGATCAAAAACATCATCTGCGGATCTGTCTTTTAAGATTATCCCAAGAAAAGTATGTGGACTGTGGTGAAATGTGTCCATTGGCTGGTGGATCAGGGGTTTAACAGCTAGCACAGGAACATTAGGAAGGATTTTTACAGAGGAAGTCTGTGCCCAAGACTAGATCTTCTGAGGTGAATCATCCCCACTTACAGCAGAAATTACAGTTCTGAATTTCATGTCACTGACTATACTGTTCACTACTCAGTTCTTTACTGCATGTAACTATATTCGTAGCACAGCTCCTATAAATACCAGGTAAAAATGAACAAGAAACAAAAGCAAGCTTACTTGTCAGTCAGAGAGACCTTGCGTGCAACTTTCTAGCCTTATTTAATGTGTGTGCATGTGTGTGTAGGGGATAAGTAATTGTGGAGGACATTGGTGTCCTTTGCAGATAGTATTATATGTATTTTAAATCAGCCTTTGCAACCAGATCTCCAGAGGTAGAAAGCCACTCCAATTCACCGTGCTACTGAGCACTTTAGCAGTGCTCTCCTCAGCCCTTCTGTTGGGTTGTCTTCTGTACAATTAATCTAGTGACATTTAGAGATCTACGCTCAGACCTCTTCTTGGTTTTGTTTGTTTGTTTTTTTTCAGTTCTTTGCATTTGACCATTTTGTAAATAATTTTTCTGTACTATGCAGGCTGCTCATCTGCAGTCTAAGAATTACCTTTAGCCACTTCTGTGAGGAAAAGGACAAAGAGTAAACCAGACAGCTTAATGAAACAAACTCAGAAGGTCTGTGTGAAGTGAGTACATAAGATTGTTCAGAAAATTATAACAGGAAATCATATTTGCAGTTGCCATCTCATCAAAGTTCCTAGCTGAGATTACTCCACCACTGAGTTTAGAAATTCGCACTAGTCTATTATCAGTTCCCAAGAGGTTGCAGGGAAAAATTTGCATGAGTGTTAAGATTTCAGGATGTTTTCATAGACATTAATCCCAAAGGATTTAATACTTTGCTGTAAACACATGGACCGTTGATTGTAAGCTGGAAATTTTGAGTTTACATGTTTTCTGCACTTTCGAGTTACCTGGAGTTCTTTTGAGGAAGATGCTGAGATCTGTACCCTGTTCTTAGAAAGCACTTGTTTCAAGAGTCGAGATTTCCATTCAGTGAATCATTTCAGGTAATAGCTCTCTTGTGCTCATTTTAATAATAGTGGTTTGGAGTTTTTTTCCTTTTCAAGTTTCATTTTAGAGAGAGCACAGTCTCATCTGACCACCAAAGTAATTGAAAGAAAAAAAACAAGAAAGTTTAGTAACGCATTTACCCCATTTACCAAATCTTTCCTCTCTGGATGCTCATTAAGAGAGTTGCACTTTCTTTGTACAGTGCAGGAGGAAACAAGATTACGGAATGTGTTATCTATTATGCAAGTTGAAGACAGGAATGCAGAAAAATGTATTGAGAATATTTTATTCTCAAGAATCCTTTATTTAAAAGTGAAAATAAGGGAATGGTTAAAGATAAATGAAGGTAGAAGTGTCACTATTAGGACTTAGATGATCTTATACACATTTTTCTAGTGTATAGAGTATATTTTCTAGTTCTAGCCCCTGAAGTGATCTAAAATATGTCCCTATCTTACACCCCTCTGGTCCACAGAGCTATCTTCTTCTGCCAGGAAAAGCCTTCTGATGGCAGTTTTTGCTGTTGTGGAAGTCACTATTATGTCGGTGGAAGAATTCCTTTACCTGTTTAAATCATGTCTCTGTTGTGGACAATCTGCTGATATTGTAAGGCTGACTTGACAAAGAGCTCTGGTGGTGTAGTTACACTCCTGTACGCTGCAGCAGAGGTTACGTGTACCCCCGATAAAATCTACCTCAGCAAAACTGTGCTTTTGCCAGTGTCACTTATCATTGTCTGAATGACACAAGCTGCGCTGCTGAAAGTATAGTTCTGACTGCATAACTTTGAACATTTGCTGCTTTTTCATAGGGAGGTAACTTTAACCTCAGTTGCAAATTGTGTCCCTTTGTACATCTGACTGGTGTAAGTAGATCTGCACAGCTTTATGTCATATACCTCTCCCAACTCAATTTTGCCTTTGATTTAGGGAGGCGTACAGCACAATTTCAGTAGCAACAAAAGCACAGGAGACTTTTTTCATGCCCATTCACCTCAGCCCTACTATTTTCTTTTGCTTTCCCTTCTTTGCCTACTACATCCACTGACCATTTTTTTCCTGGTAGCTTGGTTCCGTTTCTCTCTTCTCCAAATCCTGTCGCTGCAGTCCCCCCCAAAGTTACATTAATCTCTGCCCTTGAAAGCTGTCCTGCTTTTTTCTTCCCTGCAGGGTAACTGCTCCTTTGCATACTTTCTTCATGACTTCTGCATCGCTTCCTATTTCTTCACCTCTCTACTGCTTGCTGGCCCTCTCTACTTTTTTTCTGCTGCTGTGGGGGTGCATCTCAAAGCACTACCATATTTTCCTTGGGCTGGTTGGAGTTTCCTTATTCCCCATCCCCTTTTCTAACTTGCACTTTTTGAGCAATAATTAGCTGTGACATGAAGAAAATAGAAATTTAGGCTGGAAAAATCAAGAGAAACATCCTAACAGCAGAATCTGCAGGTGTACAGACCAAAATTTGCAAGTATCCCAACAGTAGCTGTTGAATCCATGACTGGGGAGTTTTGAAAGTAAACCAAGACAGTACTGAAAAGTATATTGCATAGAAAAATACTGTTGCAGCCTTGTGGAATGAATAGCAGATATTTTCTCTCTCTAGCCTATAATATCTAAAGATAGTAAGTAATGCTTTAGCTGGATATTGCTGCCTGCCTTTAGCTGCTGCTGTCTCTGCTGATGCTGCAGCAGCCCTTTGAATGACTGAACATGAAGAAGTCACTGTTAATGCATCTATTTTATCTGTGAGATGTTTCAGAATGAGGTCTCCCTAGCAAACAGAACACAGGGAAGCACACAACTGGCTTACTACTTGCCTTCAGGAGAGAAAATAATCACATTTAAACTAACTAGGTGTGAGAGGCTGGGTGGTCAGTAAGAATGAAACATGTCACGTTCAGTACCAAATCACATTAAACACTACTTTTTTGCACACCTGTGTTTTTTGCATTACCTGGCAACAAAAGCTTCTGGGCAATGATGTAGAGTTTTAAAAGAAGTGAAAGTATTGTACTGGGTGGTTTTGCTTGCCGTTGCTGGTTTTCCCACTTTGTCTCCACACACACACTTGCACATGGGCTATACAACCTGTTTTTGAGGCTGTACAGTAGTGATCACAAAACTGTTTAGGAACGTAAATGTCAAACATCTGCTTGCTAGTTTTCCCATGCTATGTTTTTAAACAGGCTGAGGAATAAATAGGCTGTGCTGTTCCAAAATTTGCTAAGTATGCAGGGGCAATCTTAATTTTTTATGCTTGTAAAACATTCTATTTTTAAAAATTCTCCTGTTTTAGGAATTTTGGTAATAACATTATTTTGTGTCCATTTTTTGTTTTGTTAGAAGGCTGAAAGACACGTCAGCTGTACATACCACTTTAGCCATTCTCTACAGTTACCATCATATGGCAACTTGAAAGAGTGGGTTTCAGTTGCTGATCTTCCCCAGAAAGGACTTAGAAACCTTGGTCATTGCTAAAATAGTTTAGGGAATAGTTCATGCTACTTTTACACTTTAATTTTTACACCCCAAAAGTTAGGGCTGCAGAAACGACTAATTCATCAAGGTGGTCCAGTCCCAGCAGCAGGACTGCTCTTCATTGAATCTCTCTGTTAAAGACTTACACTGTGAAAAGAGAAGGAGATGTGGCCAGCAGTTACTGCAGGCAGGGACTTCGGGTAGTCCTGCAATATACCTTACAGGGGAAAAAGTGATGTGGGTTTCCAAAACACTGTCTTCACATTGCCGGATAAGTCTTCAGACAAGAAGTAGTCAGTCTTACCTGGCTAGGTGGGTCAGCTCAAGGTCTGTTTTGCACTGTTGGAATGGCTCAGAGCAAACAGGGAGCAAATACTTAGTACCTGATTTTTTTCTTTTTGTTGCATGTTATCAATACAATATTGGCTGGTTAGAACAGGTCACAAAGCAAAGTGGATGGCTTGGTACCTGAAGAATTACACCAGGATGTGGGGAGAAAGACAGGTTTTATTTCCAGCTTTGCCATTGCTAGCCTGTTGTGATGTGAGGGAAATTGCTTAAACACGCTGTGTTTTCTTTCACTCACTAAAGGCTGCTGTTAAGGTAAGTTTGAACTGAAGCTTCGACCTTGACTTTCTGACCGTCCAATGCTGCCCTTGGAGATAATGGGTGGGATTGCTGCAGGAGCAAGTTCCACCACTGTGCTCATTTGCTCCCCAGCTGCTTTATTTCCAGAGGCCGAGGTAGGTGAGCACAGTGGTGCATCATTCATCCACATGCAGAAAACGGGAATGCTGTATGATGCTATGTCATCCGACAAATGCTCTGAGAGTTTACATTTGATCTTATGTGATGTGCTTTTCTGTGTGGTTTTCCACTGCACAAATTCAAGCTTAGTTTTCCAAGCATGTTTTAGGAAAAATATTTAATCGAATCTCCTCCTAAAAATTCTGTATGATTACCCTGCCTGTATGGTGGTCACCCTTGAGAGTTCTGCATTTGTTCTTGAGGAGTTTTTGATCCAAGAAACCTGTATCTCAGATGAAGAAAACAACCTCAGAAGCAAAACAAACCCCCCAATCCATAAGAAGACCCAGAAGTGGCATGTTTGTTCATTTAAAGAAGTACCTGGTTGAAATGTAAAGGAACTTCAAGCATTTCTCTTGGTCTTAGGTTTTATAAAGACTTACTTTTCAAAGCCCTGAGGCTGTGTTCTCTGATCCTCCAAGCAGGCTTTTCCCTGTCTTTGTACGTCAGCTGAGTTCTGCCTCTTGGCACAAGCAAGGACACCAGGAAAAGGATGGCGGTGAGAGGATTCCGAATGCTGTGCAGGCATAAGCTCTCACAGCAGACGGGGCCTCCGATGCCTCTGACATCCTCTGTGGCTGGACAGCCACGTGTCAGGATGAGGGAGCTGGTTATTGGCAGCTGCCCTCACCCAGCAGTTGTGAGGTGTTAGAAGGTCAGGGCCCAATGCTGCCTCTTACTGCATGACAAATACTTCTGATTAGTAAGAAAACTGACTTACTCCAAACTGCTTTGGCTGAAAGAGATGCGTAAGCACTGCAAGAAATTGAAGCAACTTCTAAGTACCATGATCTAAAGCAGAGGACATTGATGATGTCTAATAAGAAAGAGGGAATATAGATTTTCTAGCTAACCTTCACCCCCTCTTTTAATGCCAATGTTAGCTTTAGTCTCTGGATTTTAAGACATCAGTGTATCCTCCTATTGTGGCCTTCATAAAAGATACACATCCTGTTTTTCTTCTCTCCTTGAATACTTTCAATCAGCATCTCTGGTATTTGAATTGCGAGTGGGGGCAGATTTTTCCTTTTCTTGGGACTGCAGCAGATGGCTTTTATGTCACCAAGACAACTATGTCACCCAGTGGTTTTAATGGAATTGGTAATGCACAAAATACCTCTGCAAAACTATTGGGTTTATTTCTACTATTGTTCATTGCAGTTGACATCACTATGTAGGACCAGAGAGGTCTGTGAGGGTTTCATAGAAGTTGAAAGTTATACAGAAGTTAGAGATAAGCTTTCTTGCCCCTTACCATATCTGTTATATATGGAGATACATACATATATATGTATATCTCATCACTGTTAAGTTCTGATGTCACAATACCCAGAAAGTATATAAACCATGTGCAGTCTTAGTAAAAAAAAAAAAGACTTAAACTGTCATAGAGTGATCAGAGGAGACGGGATAAAACAGAGCAATGCAGATGGTAGAAAATGCAGAGTGGAAAGGATAGTTCTATCATGCAAGCATCACAGTCATTTTTGGAGAGTGATTTTATTCAAAAAACGGTTTTTATTAGACAAAAATTATTTCCACTTTTACTGGAATAAAAAAAAAAAACAAAAACATTTGCTCAGAATTTCACATTCAGCCTTAGACCACAGTTTTGACCTCTCTGGAGAATTATAAAAGTTGGGATGATGGAAAGTTTAGAAGCCAAGTTATTTTGATTTCTCTTGCCCTGCGATAGCCTAGAATTAGAATTCGTTTCTAAACTGTTAGATACATCCCTTTTTCTATTTCATGAACCTTTTTTTTTAGTTATTACATAAGGTGTTTTGTGGGTTTTTTTGGTGTTTTTTTATTTACAGCATTACCATAGCATGTGCTGGCTCACCCTTCAGTACATCTTACTAAAAGAACAGGGGTGTTTAAAACAAAAACATAAATGCGATTAAAGAATACCTACATATTTCTCCAACCACTGAAATCCTGATTTAGTTCTTGAGTGTAAGCTTTACAATACCTATATTATTTGCATTTTTATGCTTCTGGAGCAGATTTCAGGTGCTGAATTGAATAATGTTGTTTTCCTGTTCTCTTCACCCACTTGCTAAACTTCCCATGTGGAAGGCTGCTTACGCATCTCTGAAGTTAGAAAACACAGCAAGGGGGATTTTCATGCAGAGGCTCTCCATGATGCCTCCAAGGCTACTCCAGGGATACCATGCACAGATCTGTGAGACATGGGTCCCCAGCCTCAAAAGATGATTATCCGTACAGGAATTTGCACCAGTTTCAATTACAGCAATTCACACAAATGTCTGTGCAAACAAGGCCTGAGGTTGTAAACTCCTAGGCCTAATCTCCACCAGTTCATATGGATGCGCCACACAGGCTTAAATCCCTGCAGCCTGCAAATGGGAATAACATGCTTTAAGGGCTGAGCTTGTGATGGGAAACTGCTCAGGTTATTGTTTAATCTGATGCATGACCACCAGAGATACTGAAGTAAAGATGTAAGCTGGCTATAGAGCTGTTGGGACTCACCAGCAGTTCTTCCTCTGTGGCTTGGCCAGGTGTAATGGGTACAGAGATGAAAAGGTTAAAGATAGCTTGCAATGAATTTATTGTTAATGACTTCCCTTGAGAATTTGTTTTGTAAAATAAGAACATGGTAACAGAACAATCGGAACGCTCTTCCTAACGTTTGCCCCTAATATTGCAGGCAATATTAGCAGCAAACTTGGATATTATGTAGCTGTTCTGTCAGTCATCAACCATGCTTTAACAAAGCTGAATAGTATTGAAATTTATACACAGAGCTCATGTGTAATACCGCACAAAATCCATCTGACAGAAAATTCAGCCTGCAGAAATAGCCACCACAACAAGCACGTGTAAGTTAAAGCTGCAGCTTTGTGTCCTGCATACACGTGTGCGCCTCTTAGGTTTGCAGGTTTGGTATTGCCAGGTTCCGTATCACCAGACCTGCAGGTGTTTCACTTGGAAGGGAAGAGAGTTATTCCTGACATGAAGCACAGCTCGTATCTTTTAAGACAGGTCCTGTGGGTTCCTGACCTTATGCCTTCATCCAGTATTTGAAAAGAATAGTTCAAAGGAAGTCAATAATGACACCTTAAAGACAAAAGACTGTGAAAAGAGCTGGTTGAGGGCTTGCTGCCACATACCAGGAATTTAGCCCTCTTTTCCATGTGAATCCCTTTTCAACCAGGAGATAGGATACCAAGAAAGCTGGTACCAGCCTTTCACCTACAGGCCAGGACTTGATTTCTTCAAGAAACAGCCTGTGCCTTCAGTTTCCATCTCACTAGTAACAACTTTAAAAGGCCTGGGTTTTTAATAGCTCTAGAAATCGTGCAAATGATCATTTCCTTAAAGTGTAAACCGGTTCCTCCCATCTCCATTATCCCCACTCCCCCTTGCTTTGCTTCCCCCCCTCCCCCATCGAGCTTTCAGGATGGAGTATTTCCAGCTCCTTTATTTTCCCGTACTGTTGTTATTTGTCACATAACTCTAAACCGGTACGGGCTTTAAAGAGCAATCCCCACAACTCTGAACGCCTCTCCATCACTTTTGAGCCTTCTACATCTTTGAGCTTCCCCTGCAGTGACGGTGCCGGGAAGGACCATACGTGCAGTGCCACACACCGCGCCTGTGCAGCCTCTTAACTACCTCTGGTTGCAAACGTCCCACTCTCGCCTTTGATTAGCCACGGGGTTATTTGGACCTCCTGTTCCTCTGCTGATGTGCCGTGTCTCTTCGGATTTCACGTCCTTCAGGTTCCGGCAGCCGGGTGGATGAGTGACCCCCGCAGGGACCCGAAACGCGCAAGGACTAAAGTTTCCTAAGGAAACAAACAAACCAACCAACCAACCAACGCAGAACCCGAGTTCTGCTCACGGAGCGCCGGGCTCCTGCCTACGGCTGCTGTACCTGGTGAGGCGCCGGGCTGGCAGGAGGAGGATGATGCACAGACATTTCCACGGGCAGCGGAGAGCTCCGATGAATTCCTAACGCCGGCAGCGCGGCCGCTCCGGATGCGCTCCAGCGCCGAGCGCACTCCGGCTGCCGGGGGACACGCACGCTCGGGAC